>JAOQMS010093093.1:0-19454 GCA_027563885.1 Erythroxylum longipes | reverse complement strand
TTACATTGGTTATTCCTAAAGATTGTATGAAATCCACGCTTGTCTAATGACGAAATGGAAACAATGTTCAAAACAAACTTAGGAACATAATAACAATCTTCTAACAATAAAGTCTTTCCTATAGGCATAACAAGAGAAATAGTTCCTACAGCTAGGGCAGCAACACTTGCTCCATTCCCAACTTGTAGCTTGACTTCTCCCTTCGTCAATCTCCTATTGATCCTTAGACCCTGCAATATATTGCAGATGTCAAAGCTACTACTAGTATCTAATACCTATTTAATATAGTCGATAGTAGTTAAAGAAATCATGAAAACATTTTTCATAAATGTCCCACCTTGTTTCTTGCCTTTCAAAGTAGCAAAATACTTTGGGCAGTTCCTCTTCCAGTGTCCCTTCTTTGTATAGAAGAAACATTCAACATCCTTTTGGTCAACTTTCTTCTCCTTACGATTGGATTTGTTCCAAAAACCTTTAGGTGCAAGATGATTTTTCTTAGGCTTCTTCTTGCCCTTCCACTTGCACTTAGAAGAGTTACCAACCAGGTTCACAGACCCTGACACTTTCACCTTCTCAGACAATGCTACTTGATTTTCATAATCTATCAATAAGTTGAGCATTTCATAAAGATTACAGTCCATCTTGTTCATGTTAAAGTTAACAATGAATGGTGAAACATATCAGTAAGAGATTGTAAGATTAAATTTTGTGACAACTCTTTCCCTAGTGAACACCCTAACTTCTCAAGTTGTTATATCAGATCAATCATCTTAAGAACATGGGGTCCCACAGGAGAATTAGGCTTCAGTTCAGACTTGAATAAGGAGTTGGATAACTGGTATCTAGCAGTCCTATTTTATGACTCATACATCTTCTTAAGATGCTCAATGATCTATGGAGGATTCATACCTTCATATAGTCTTTGGAGTTTAGAACTCATTGATGCCAGAATAATACACTTGGCATTAGTACTTTGTTCATTGTACTTAAAATATGCATCCAATGCATTAGCATCATCAACTTCCTGAGGAGGCGCTTCCTTCACGAGTTTATCGATCACATCGATAAGTTTGCGGTACCAATCATCAAAATTGTTACCAGCTAGCTTGTTAGCATCAAGAATGCTTTACAGTGATATAGTAGACATTTTAAGAAATCTAATGCTAAAAAGAGAAACATCAAAACAAGAACACAATCATATATCATTAAGACATGGACTTTTATCTAAATGATATATAAAAACTTTAAAATATGAATGAGCCCCTTGGTTGTCAAGTCGTTACTCATGCATAATTAAAGAGTGGTAAATTACCTATTTTATCATATAAAATTTATAGCAGCTTAATACTATATAGTCCCCTCATTGTCAGGTTGTTCCTTTTAGTATAGTTTTGTTTATCCATTCAAGTGACGGAGAATTAATTAATATTATACCCCTCGATAGTCTAGGCCAAAATTATAGAATTAAGTAATTTTTTCCTCACATATGCATCATATGCAATAGAAAATATTATTTATCCTGAACTACAAGCGGCCTAGTTATCAGGTCATTCTTTGTAAATAAAATAAATATTATGATTTACTTGGGTGGAAAATCCTTTTTGATAAAATATCATATATTATTTCAAAAATAAACTCAATAATTTTAAAGGGTCAATATTTCATATTATTAAAACAAATTTAATAACATTAGTGATCATATCACATTGTCAGATAACATTCGTACAAGAAACTTTTAATGTAAGAATGTATGTAAGTCATAACAAATGTACTATAATTAAATTAGAATAAACCATCACATAATGAAAGGAATGGATAATAATCATCAATTATCATTTATTCCATAGGTCTAAACCATCACTATAATTAAAAATTGATTACAAATTTTACACGGCCCTTGGAATTTCATATGTAAATTCTACTCCATTAACCTTATTTATTTATTATTATTGTTGTGCATCATATGCTGATTTTCGTTTCCACATGAAAACAATTTCAACGTGAAGCCAATATGTTATGATGGATTGAATGAACAACTTCCATTACTATCCTGTTGCTTGTATACTTAATGAAATATGGGTAAGATAGGAAAAGCTAAGATCATCTGCTTCTGATAATAGTAATTAGTTTTTCATGCGCATATTGACAAATTTCATATATTATAACTAATTCCATGCGCTTTTTGATAACAATTATCAAAAAAATAAAACATTATTTTTGATCTGCCTAGCTACAATTATAGATTTCTAGCATGATGTGAATGCAAACTTGGCTCTGATACCAATCAAAGGATAGCATGCATAGCGAAAACAAAAAATTGCAATCATGTATTGATCTATTGCATTTAATATTCGTACTAATAGTAAGAATAGGCAAAAATCAAATAACTAGAATATGTGAGGATTAACAGGTGAACTTCGAAAATACGAAGTTTTTATGCACTCCACACCAAGAAATACATCTCGCTTTCAATACTTGATATGACTATGGAGGATTTTGAAGAACTCTTTCTTCAAGAATGGAACAAAACAATTTTTTCTCTCTTGTTTTATTTTAAACGTTAAGAACACAACAGAAGAATAAAACTCCTTTGTTCCTTTGCTATTTAGAATGTACGTTCAACATAAGGAAACACCAACTTCAACTTCATAAGTTTTAAACGTACAATAAATGAGAGAGACCCATACTGCTCTTTGTTTATTAAACATTCTACAAGTTACAGAGACCAACTTCTTCTCTTTATTTATTACACGTACGATAAAAACTAAGAGAGCCACCAAAAAACTCTTTTCTTCATTTTTGTTTTAAAACATTACAAAACAAATGGGAGAGTTCACCCCCTCTCTTCACATCGTTTTTCTTTAACAGTACGTACAGAATAAGTAATGAACTAATAACTTCTCTTTGTATTGTTTTAATTATTATTATTATTATTTATAAAAGAAAATAAAATAAAACTATTTTATTTTATTCATTTATTTCGCACAAAAGAGTTTCCAATATTAATTATATTTCCTATGCTAGAAAAAAATATAATAATATGCCTTATAGATTATTTAATAAATTATCTCATAATAAATTAAATAATCATAAAATAGGAAATATTATACTCGTAAGTGTGTGACCACATAGGTTTATCACTAAGTCGGTAGTAATTAATCCAATTAATTACTAATCAAGGTTGGCGTCTAACAACACTCCTCAGTGACCGGATAGTGTGAAGTAACAACCTTACAAAAACAAAACCTGGTTAAGGATAATGTATTATAACCTTCCATCATTATAACTCCGGATTATCCTAAGGTATGGTTTCACTGTCAAACCCTATTAGATAACTAACTATGTTATATGTCGATCATTAATGATTGGTGAAGGACTTAAGAAACTCCTTTCCTCATTCATTCAATCGCCCTGGCCAAAGTCTTGAAACAACCATTAAGATTAATGACAACATAGAACTCAAACCTATTACCTAGAGTCGATGGATCTCATCTTGACTCACCACTAATCAAATAGGTACTTAATGATATCCAATGACCATTCAACTAACATGTTTACACTCTAGGTGTTCTACATCAAAACATAATAAGTGACCTATTGATTATTATAATGATCTCAGGTCAAAGGAAAACATGTACATTTAAATCCTTATGAGAATATCCCACTTGATAGTTCATAGGTAATATTAACTATTGGGAATTCTCAGTTTGGTCAGTTCAATGATCATATCTCCATACACATCATCTATATATATAACTTAGCAAATGAGATCTACTAATATCCATCTAATAGATATTATTACATACATATTGATCTAACCAGATCATTAAAGTCCTTATTTGATGATCCTACGATCAAAAACACTTTTAGATTAAACCCTAAAGACTTGACTCTTATTATCATAATCTCCATTATGATGGCAAGTGTAGAAATTTAATCAAGGACTTATCATATTAGGATAAAAGCAATAAACATAAAATGATGATACAATCATTTGCCATGTTACTAATCAAAGTTAATAATCATAAAACAAAAGTGGTCAATCTATTATATAACGATTGGGTCATGGGCATAATTCCAACAATAAACTCATCTGAGTTGTAAAATACTTCTGTCCTACACACAACGAAGAGGATCTGTATCATGAGCAGATCCAAATAAATCAAATTAATGATGGTACCTTTTAATCGAACATCGTAACTTCTACGCTGCTGATTCAAACTTTAACATTACATTATACTGTTAAGAATTTTAAGAGATTGATTGAAAGAAAAATAAGTGAGAATATCCTTCCTTCTTTAAAAAAGCTATATTTTTTAACTTGTGCTATTAGAATAGCTTAGTTAGACTTTTCTGTTAGGCTTATTAATGGTTTTGATGATGATCATATAAAAAATTCAAATTGAATTTATTTCCTTATATTATGAAGGACCTAATTCTTAAATGGAAATAAAATCATAAGATAAATGTTTTCCTTTTTGAAGGATCTTTCTTTATAAACTTGCCTTACTTGCCTTACAATATCCAAAGGGACCTTGCTATTTATAAAGGACATCTATCAGTTCTATATTTCTCTTAACGGTTGATTATTGCAAGATTCTAGCAGAGATAATATTGAAGATTCAAAGTCAAATTCAGAATGGAAATGAAGCAACGGATAGTTGAAGAAAATGTCTATTTAAGCAAGAGTAACTAAAGTTACGAAGGAGAGAAGCATGGAAGGAAAGAAGAGAGAAAGCCAAATTATTGAGATAAATTAATACTCTTGAAAGTCATATCATTATCAAATCTCTTATGCCTTAGAAAGTGACAATTCTTTTTGAGAGAGATCATTGAAGTTCATATGGAGCAAATTACTTCTTCATTTTTAAGAGCTTATAGAGGCTAGCGAAACACTAATAGTTTGGAAGGTTGGAGAACCTTGAAAATTATGTACTTGTTGGAAGGTTGGAGAACCTTGAAAATTATGTACTCTTGAGCTTGAAGAGGCTCATCAAATTACTACTTGATTTTATAGCGAAAAACTCAAGTTGGATACTTGGGAACTGGACATAGACTTGGGTTGTAAGCTGAACCAGTATAAATCGACTGCGTATTTCTCTCTCTTCTCTTAACTTTTATATTTTTGCATTATATTGTGTGTGTGTTTATTTCAGCAAGAGGCTCCTTCACTTTTAACAAGCTCCTTCGGAGGTTACTTTTAGTTTTAACAGGCACTTTCTATTTTAATAAGCTCCTATTATTTAACAGGCTTCTATCACTTAACAGGCTCCTCTTGCTTTGCAGGCTCCTATTGTTGTTTTAAACTTTGATAGGCCCCTATCGTTTTATTCAAATTAAAAGTATCTCTTGCGTGTGTTTGTTTTATCATTTGGTATCAGAGCGAGTTTTCACATTTTTTGTGTTTTAGAATATGTGATAGATTATAGCAAACACTTTGAGAAGTTTTTGAAGGACAATCTGTATCAAAGCCTCCTTACTTCAATAGAAATAACTACTTATACTGGAAAGAGAGAAAATCAATGGATAGTTGACAGTGAGTGTTTGAGACACATGAAAGAATATTTGAAGATTTCTATGACCAAAATAGTTTCAAAGATAGAGATCATTTGGATTACGTGATGAAGTTAACTAAAGCTCTATATGGTCTAAAGCAAGCTCCTCGAGCATGTTACGAAAGGTTAAGTAATTTTCTGCTTGATAATAACTTCGAAAGAGGAAAGCATTAATGCAAGGGGAGAGTTAAGAGTTAAGATGAAGATATATTTTTGCATAGTTCATTCTTACATACTTGTGATATTTACTTGCATGATTTATGAGCATGATATGTGATATATGTTAAAAACTGAATTTGTGAAGTTTAAATCTATGATTTGTTAACGATAGGCTCCTTACTAAGAAATGAAAGGATCTTTCTGTTCAATAAGAACTTATAAAGCTAATAGGTGAATCTCAGACTCTTGTTTGATTTTTGAAAATATATCTATTATTGGTTGTCATCATCAGAAAAGGGGAGATTGTTAGGCTTATTAATGGTTTTGATGATGACCATATAAAAAATTCAAATTGAATTTATTTCCTTATATTATTAACAGTCTAATTATTAAATGGAAATAAAATCATAGAATAAATGTTTTCCTTCTTAAAAGATCTTTCTTTATGAACTTGCCTTATTTATCTTACAATATCCTAAAGGATCTTGCTATTTTTGAAGGACATCTATCAGCTCTAAATTTCTCCTAACAGTTGATTATTGCAAGATTCTAGTAGAGATAATATTAAAGATTCAAATTCGATTCAAAACAAAAATGAAGCAACAACTAGTTGAAGAAAATGTCTATTTAAGCAAGAGCCACTAAAGTTACAAAAGAGAGAAGCATGGAAGGAAAGAAGAGAGAGCCAAAATTTGGAGATACATCAATACTCTTGAAAGTCATATCAGTATCAAATCTCTTATGCCTTAGAAAGTTACAATTACTTTTTAGAGAGATCATTGAAGCTCATATGGAGCAAATTACTTATTCATTTGCTGAGAGCTTGTAGAGGCTAGCAAAATACTACTAGTTTGGGAGGTTAAAGAACCTTGAAAAATATGTACTAGTGGGAAATTTAGAGAACCTTGAAAAATATGTACTCATTGGAAGGTTGGAGAACCTGGAAAAATCATGTACTCGTGAGCTTGAAGAGGCTCGTCAAATTACTACTTTGTTTTATAGTGAAACACACAAGGCAGATACTTGGGGACTGGAGGTAAGCTTGGGTTGTAAGTCAAACCTTTATAAATTGACTGCATCCTTCTCTCTCTTCTCTTAAATTTTATATTTCTATATTATATTCTGTGTGTGTTTATTTCAGCAAGAGGCTCCTTCACTTTTAACGGGCTCCTTTGTTTTCAACTCCCAAGAGGTTCCTTTGGGTTTTAACAAGCGCCTTCTATTTTAATTTGTCTTAACTGGATTTATCCTTTAGCAGGCTCCTGTTGTTTAACAAGCTACTATCTCTTAATAGGCTCCTCTTACTTTGAAGGCTCCTATTGTTCTTTTAAACTTCGACAGGCCCCTGTCGTTTTATTCAAATTAAAAGTATCTCTTGCGTGTGTTTACTTTATCATTTTCTATATTAACATTTTATTATTTAATGGATAAAATTATGTTGTATGAACAATTAAGATCAATGTTTATTTAGGAGTATTTGATATTTTAGATGCAGTTGAGATAGAAGTTTCTCCACCTCAACTTCTAAACAATCTGACATTGTATCAATTGAAGAATCACACTAAAGAGGAAGTAAAGGAGTACAAAGTCTCTTGGCTCCTAACTATTGCTAGTTGAAGCCTAATGAGAAGTGTAGGGGTTTCAACTAAATGGGATGCCTTGAAAGTATGCTAAAGCAAAGAAAAAAAGACAATCCAATAAGCCAAAATAGTAGAGAAAGAGGTTATGAAGTTGAAGAAACTCGTTCTTAGTTGTTGAATTATCTACATGTTCTAACAAGTATTTTTCATCTAATAAATTCTATATGTGCATGCCATATGACATATAATGAATCTCTTTTCAAAATTCTTGATAAAAGCTTCCAAACAAAGTAAGAATAGGCAATCGTGCTCTTATACATGGAGGTAAAAGGAAGAGAATCAATTGTTGTTCACATTTTAATAGGTATTACGCTAATAATTGACGTACTTTTAACGCCCGAACTTGACCAATTGATTATTGGTCAATTAATTGAGAATGATATGTTACGTACTTTACTAAGGGTGAATGTGTTGTAATTGATACTAAAGGAGGTGAACTAATAAGAGTTTGCATAAAGAGCTAATATTTTTCCTTTTAATTAGAATGTTGAAGCTATGTCTCTATTAAGAGTAACTCTATGAATTTTGCAAAAGTTGCTTCTATTAACAAATATTATAGCATAAAAATTGGGCATTTTATGCTTGATTTGTTAAAAAAATTAATAAAATTAAGTTATGCAAGGCCTCCCACTTTGATTGAATCTAATGAAGTTTGTCAAGCATTCAACTTGGAAATAAAGCAATATCTTCATTTAAAAATTCTTCTTAATGAGCTAAAAAGATGTTAAAACTACTTTATTATGATGTATGTGGACTTATGAGTAAGATATCATTAAATGGAAGAATATTTTTGCATTATTCATTCATGATTACAATATATATATAGCTAGATTGCGTTTTTGATGAACAAATGTCACTCAACAATTGAGGTCTGAAATGTTTACAAAGAGTTCAAAAAATTTTATATTAAAGAGGGAATTAATCACTAATCGACACCTCTATAATATTCCTCAACATAATAGAGTATATAAAGTAAGAACATGAGCATGATAGAGATGGTAAGGAGTATAATTGTTGAAAAAGAAGTGCCCATAAAGTTTTAGGGAAAATGAGTAAATAAATAAGTGTATTTGCTGAACATGACACCTACCAAGGCTTTAGAAGTATGAAAAATGGTTTAGTAGCATAAAATCTATTACAAACTTAAAAATATTTTAGTAGTTAATGTTATATTTATGTTCTTGAAGTTAAGAGGAAACACTGGACAACAAAAGTAAAATTAAGATGTTTCTAAGGTATAATTGAATAAGTAAATCTTATAAAGTTTACAATCTTGTGACAAGTAAGCTAAGATATTGTCATTAATGAATTTACTAAGCTGAATTGGTAAAAGCTTCTAAATGGTGAAGTTTAAGATTCTAAGTTGACTTTTTAACACTTTATGATGAGGAAATGGTTATAAAGGAGGCTTATAATGAATATGAAATTAAAATTTTGATTAAGAGAATAAAGTCACTTAATTTAGTAATTGTTAAGCCAACTACCTTCAATGAGGCATCAACTAATAGAGAGAGTAGGTTGCAACAGTAGAAGAAGAGATTTCTATGATAACAAGTAGAAAGACTAATTGATCAAAGGGTAATCATATTCAAATTGGTTTTTAAAACCAGTTTTAATCCTAATGGATCAATTAATAAACTTAAGGAAATATTGGCTGGAAAACCTTATCTTTAACAATACCAAATTGATTATTTTGAAACATTTACACTAGTTGCTAGGTATAATATTATTAGATCGTTGGTTGCATTGGCCTTAATGTCAAGAGAGCATTCTTAAATGGCTTCATCAATGATATCATATATGTTGAGCAATATGGTTTCATAATAGTTAACAAATAGGAAGTTGTATACTATATCACAAATCTCTTTATACGTTAAAATAATTCTTACATCTTACTACATTAGGATTGATGATTATTTGGTTAAGCAAGAGGTTAGACAAAGTGAAAAATGAAGCTACTATTTAGTGCTAATTCAATATAGATTGATAAAGCTAATTGTTTCTTTGTATATAGATGATTTGCTTATCACTGGAGATGATAAGGAGTATATGGATTCATTCAAACAAAAACTTGAAGCTAAGTTTGAAATTTATGACTGTGAAAAGGCAAACTACTTTCTTAGTATAAAGATTGAGCAAGATAAAGATTATATCTTCATTGGTCAATCAAAATATGCATAGTATATCCTTGAGAAGTTCAATATAGAAAAAGGTTAAGCTAACAACCTATCCTTTTATTATGAACTTGAAATTATCAAGAAAAGATGGAAGCCAGAAGGTTAATGTGACCTTATACAAAAGCTTGATTAGAAATTGTATTTGAACGTCACAAGATTATATATGGTATATTTGGATAGTTTACTATCAATTTTCATACAATAGTCAAGTAAAATTCACTTTGGGGAAATAAAAAGAGAAGGTAAGTAAGGGGAACAATAAACTAAAAACTAATCTTAAAGAATGAGGAGAGACTAGTTTGATTGGGTATATTAATAATAATTGGGTTAGTTTTGTTGATGACAAAGCACTTCTGACTTTGTCTTTTTGTTTTGGAGTGGTATATTTACTTGGCATTTGAAGAAACAAAAAATATTGCTAAATCCTTAGTTGAAATCGAGTATGTTACTACTAATGATGTTTCAAATCAATGCATATGGCTAAATGTTGTGTATGGATCACATACATAATTATGCAATCTTAGAGTTTTAGGAAGGAAATGAGTGGTTCTTAGAAGTCTTTGAGTGAACATAGCCTGGGATATAGGCATGGACCAAGGAATGTTCCTTTATGAAAATTAAAGTTGAAGACACAAGCTGAAGGTGTGAGCATATTAATGTGAAAAGGTATTTTAGAAGGAGGATGCGATCTAGGATATGGTCTAGTCACATGCCATATCTTGTACATAGAGAAGGCAATAAGATCAACGACTTAGGATATGATCATATCTCAAGCTATGTCTCAATTTGTAAAACAACAAAAGGATCCACGATATGATGATATGATTATGTTATAAATCTTGTCATATTTTGTACAAATATATTGAGATCAATAACTTGGTATATGATTGTGTTTGTGATAATAATAAAAATTGGTGGATTTTAAATTCTGGAATGATTTTAGAACATTGTACATTCATAAATTAAATTACAAGGAGCTTAGTAAAAGGGTTATGTAAGTAAAATGGTACTAGTTATGGTTTACATATAAATATAATATGGTAAACCTAGTTTGTTTTAACCATCATCATAATTATTTAATAGTGAATTAGCCTTTCCTGGCTCCTAAGGATATTGGTACACCCAATTGGTCAAACCTCGTTAGAAACTTACTATGTTTTTATTATTCTTTAAACCTCGTTAGAAACTTACTATGTTTTATTATTCTTTCTCTAATTATTCTCTATCTTTGTTTTCTATTTTATTAATAAGTGATATTAGAGTATCATTAAGGAAACAATGGGCTGCAAAATTTGAAGTGGGGAAGTTTAATGGAATTAGAGATTTCATAATGTGGTAATGAACTAAAGGATTTATTAGCGTAACAAGGCATATTGAACTGGTTATGGGAGAATAAGTTAAAACATATGGAGGAGCTTGATTGGGAAGAGTTAAAAGCATAAGTAGATGGAGCTTTCTACTAAACAATATCATATACCACATTATAGATGTTGCATTTCCTGTAGAGATATGGAAGAAACTGGAGAGTTGATATATATCAAATTCTTTCATAAATAAGTTATATTTTAAGAAAAAACAATGTAAGATGAAGATGAATGAAAGAACAAATTTTTAATAATAAATTAATGTGTTTAATTAAGTAGTCAGTATAAATGAAAACAAATCAATGATTATATATTTTTTCCCTTACCTTTTCCCTATGAATATCTGATGACCATGCTCAAAGCGAGTAAGGAGAAAGTTAGTTTGGAGGATATCGCCACTTTATTATTAGCTTATAACCAACAAAGACTCAATAATAGTGAAAGACCTCTAAGTAAAGGATTTATAAGGGGAAACTAGGACTATAAGAGGAAGCAAAATAAGGATGGCTTATACAAGAGGAGTTTTAAATATAAATTCAAATGTAGAAGGACAATCTGGTGCTATAAGTGTAAATACAGAGCACATCAAGAGGATTGTCTAAATAAGAAGATATAAAATAATGAAAGGAATTTGATGATTCGTTAAGGTTTGATAATGTAATAAATAACAGGGACTTATATTGTAGTGATGACGATTTGCTTTATGTTTCAACTAGCCAAGTTTAAAACTCATAGATACTGAATATATGATGCTTATATCATACCAAACAAGGATCAGTTTGGGTCATACACATTAAGAAACTCTAGTACTATTCAGTTGATGGACGTAAAATTTACAAATTCATCATAATATAATAGGTTAGGATTAAGATGTTTGATGGGGTTGTCAAATATTATTCGATGTTTGACATGAACTAAATTTAAAGAAGTAATTGATTTCTTTAGGCATTTTACATACAATAGTTTCAGCTATAAATTTGATGGAGATAATATAAAGGTAGGAAAGGTTGCATTAAGTATGATGAAATGGCCTAGATTGACAAGAAATATCTACAAAAATGATGGAGAGCACAAACATAGGTGGAGAGGTTGCTATAATAGATTCACATGATAGCATTGCATTATGATATATATGATTTGGTCATCTCAATAAGCAAAATATGACAAGAATTCATAAGAGGAGCTTATTGAAGGACACTAAACATTGTGAGTTAGATCTTTACAAGTTTTGCGTACTTGATAAATATTTTAAAGTGACATTTATGATTTACAAGTTTTGCGTACTTGATAAATATTTTAAAGTGACATTTATGATGCATAAAACCCAATAAATTATAATAAATTCTAGACTATATGTAAATTGACGTAAGAGTTCCTACTAAAGAGTTGTCATTGATTAGATCTTAGTACATACTTTATGAAGAAAAAATTTAAGGGCTTTGTTGGTTTAAGGGATATAAAGCTAAGCTGGAGAATCAAACAAAAAAAAAGGTATTTAAGCTCAGAAGATGGTCCAAAGCATACAAACTTACAATTTCACAAATTTTATGAGGAGTATAGGATTCAAAGACATTAAAAAGTTTGGAAAACACCATAGTAGAATAGAGTTTAAAAGAGGAATATATCCATAATTAAGGGCTACATGTTTGAAGCTGAACATAGGGCTCCCTTAAACTTTTTGGACAAAAGTAGTGAGTACGGGGTATTACCTTATCAACTAATCATAATAGACATCACTAGACGAGAGAATGTTAAAGGAAGTATGGACATAAAGTAATGTAGATTTCATTGGGTTAAAAACCTTCTATTGTCCTGTTTATATGGATTTTTTCAGTGATGAGAGGCATAAACATAATCCGAAGTTGAATAAGTATATCTTTATTGGCCATCTTAAATGTGTAAAGGGATGCAAGTTTTGGAACCTATCATGAAAGAAGATTATGATTAGTAAGGATGCAATATTTATTTAGCAACATATATTAAAGAAAATATATGGAGAAGATGTACCAAAATTAGTAAAGGGTAGTATAATAAGGTATAACCAGAGCTATACCAACCTAGAGTAAACTTAAAAAAGGTTATAGTTCAAAAAATAGACCAGTATAAGGAAAAGAGCATCAAAATATTATAACCATTAATTGATCAAAAAATACCATTAAACCACTAAATAAATATGGTTGGGAAGACTTAATATCCGTTTACACTTGCTGTGCATGAATTGTGGACAAATGTTTTCAAATATTTTGCTTAATTTTAGTTTCATATTACCTTATTTTATTTTATTTTATATCTTTTAAGGTAATTATGTAAATTGGGCATCCAAATAATATTATTCAATTATTAAAGACAATTTCAAGCAAAGAAATAAAGATAGCTACAACTCTTAGAGGAACACAATCTAACCCATATTTGTACAGCCCATACTTTAAAATGATCTAGAGGAATAAGTGACACCACCTGAGACAAGGTCACGTAGGAGATCATGTACAGTTATTAATGTAACAACCCTAGAACACCCGCCCATAGATATTGTCCGCTTTGGGCCTTAGCCCAGCCAAGCCTTCACGGTTTTGATCTTCCCACACTTTAGGAAAACACGTCTTGTGAGGGAGAGGTATCCATACCTTTATAAGGCATACTTTATTCCCCTCTCCAACCGATATGAGATCTCACATTCCGCCCCCTTTAGGGCTCAGCATTCTCACTGACACACTGATTCGAGTACTGGCTCTGATACCATTGTAATAGCCCTAGATCACCCACCCATAGATATTGTCTGCTTTGGGCCTTGGCCCAGCCAAGCCCTTATGGTTTTGCTCTTCCCACACCTTGGGAAAACGCATCTGAGGGAAAGGTATTCATACCCTTATAAGGCATACTTCGTTCCCCTTTTCAACCGATATGAGATCTCATAATTAAAGAAATAGTGAGATTCATAATTAAGGGGGGCGACCTTGTTAGAAATCGTATATTCATCTTTAAAGAAATAATGAGACCAATAACTTAAAGATATGGCCATGCCAAAGGTCGTGCCTATTACCTAAAAAACACTTAATGCCTATGACCTAAGCCATGATTATAAGGTAGAACGTACGTAATAGAGTAAAATTTATTTAAGGTTGAAAACCTAATTTTTAAGAGACTTTAGTTGTATTTTGGAGAAGACACTTCTAAAAAATTCCTTTTCCTTCCAAAAGTTAGGGTTAACCATTTAAGCTTCTCCAGCCCTTAGACTATAGATTTTAAGCATTTTTAGCTAGAAAAATAAGATTTAGATATAATCTGATTAGATTAAATTGTGACGAATTTTGGGGAGTTCAACTAAATTGACTTCAACTAAATTTGCTTCTACTATGATTTCTTTATTTTTTTCATTTGATCTGATTGTTTTAAACATGTTTAGTGGATAAATACCTTTTGTATGTTTATAAAGGGAAATCCTTAATGGCTATTTTGTGTAGATAAATTTAATTTAATTTATGAAATGAGATATATTTTTATGAGCTATCTTTATTGGTCTTAATATTGATTTATTTTTATCAGCATCTGAATATGATTTTAATTTACCTGTGATTGGGTAAAAAATAAGCTTACTTATGAGTGGATTGTGTCTTAAGGGAGTCGAATAGAATTCTCAAGGGAAACCTTCATGATCTTCTTGGTGTTAGAGGTGAATCATTTCACAAGATTTTATTGTGGATGCATTTAAAGGAGTGTCAGCATAGGTAGAGATACGAGTTAACCAACCAAAGAATAGATGATTATATCTTAAGATACAGAAATTTTAGTGCATAAAAAGTCATATCGGTCCAAAGAATATACTAATCATAGGTTAATGAATTCATAAAGTTAAAAGTGCTAGTAGGAAAAGCACTCATCTAAACATATTTATTTGATTGTATTCTCATTTGATTAATTGTCAGAATATTTATTTCCTTGGATATTATCAATATAAATTATTAGGTTTACTTCTATTTTATGATAAATTATTTGATGTATTTTTGTTTTATGTTTCATTATTTTAGAAATCCATAAAAATTAATTTTCATTTATTGTTCTTAAACTAGGTAATAGTGTTAGGCTTCCCAATCCACACCACTTTTTTGTAAGATCAATTAACTCACTTACTATTATATTTCTTACAAATGATAGGAACACTTACCTAGCTAGTAAGTAATAGATTTGTAATAGAAAAAAATTTGGTAGCACAAAAATGTATAGACTAAATTATTTGGTGCCACTGTTAAGGAAGCAACTAGTTTAGGAAACTTATTAACTATTTTCTAGTTTTGTATAATAGTTTTCTTACTTTATGAGATTTATTTTATTATTTTCTTTATGTAAATTGTCTTTATATTTTGTTTCCTTGTTTCTATTTATTATGATTTCATGAGTGATTATGGTGTATGAAAAGAAGCCAACAATTGTGTTCATAAAAAAGATCTTGAATTTGAGAGAACTTTACATCATAATCAAAGGAAATGGTCTAAGTAAGAACTTAGAGATACATTAGAATTACAACATGAAAGGATAAAAAAGAGAAATATGATGGAGTATGCCAAACCATCTCTCACGGGAACCCAATTGAGCATTACAAGGCTATAAATAAATGCACATTATTTTAAGATTAATCCTAATATCATTTAAAAGATTAAAAAAAATACATTTTGATAGATTATCTAATGAAGGTCCCAATGCACATATTGCCAACTTCTTGAAGATATGTAATTGTTGATCCCTAATGGCAACCAATAGGGGGGATGAATTGGAAGTTCATAAATTTTAACAAGTTTTTAACTAAAGTACTCAATTAATAACAATCAATGTAAATAATGATAAAAATTGTTTAATATAAATTAATCAAACAATTGAGCAAAAATTTAAAAAGGATAGAGAAGAGAGAATGCAAACTGATTTTTAGTGGTTTGACTAATAACCTTTGCTTATGTCCACTCTCAAGACTCTTCTTGAAAATTCATTATAATTCTTCTTTCAAGGCAAAGAATAACCTTGTTACAATCTTTCTTGTTAAAATGGAACCCTTCTTATAATGTTCTTCCAAGGTGAAGAGAAGCCTTAATCTCACTTGGATCACCCTTAAGTATAATACATATTCCCCAAACCAAATATTACAACTCAAAGTTCCTCGCTTTATCATTTGATAACTTCAAAATGGCTCGTTTATACAAATATGACACAATAATGCTCAAATGAGTGAAAAACTCTTTCAAATGTGTGTATACAACACCTATAATCTTCTTTATGCTAAAACTAATGAGAAAATACCTATTTATAATGTTTTGGCACCCTTCCTAGTTATTGGAGCCAAGAACTAACCATTACAACGACTATATATATATAGTACACTGATCGACCTATATAACATACTGGATGACTAGTATGCAATAAAGGCACTATATTCACTAATCATTAGAACACTAGTCAACTAGTAGGCATACTGATTGACCAATATGGCATATTAATTAACCATTTACATAAACCAATATTACAACAAACTTAAGATACGTCAAATTTAATAGCTTTAACCTATGTTGGTCGACCTCTATAAAAACATAATTTTAATAGCTTCAAATACTCAAACAATTTTTAATACAAATTTAATTTAAACACTTTCCAAAATGTTCCATAAAGAATAAATTTTTTAATTAAAATTAAAATATTAAATGCCTCTTGATAAATGTAAAGACTCATGCAAAGTATTGAAATAAAATATTTATTCATGATGAGCCTTTTAGAGCATCAATTATAATTAATATTACAAACTAAAGAATGAACTTGATAAGCCTTGATCTTCTTTTATTCTTGGTTTGTTGGACAATTATATTGTAATCTTTAACTTCTTTTTATCTTCATAAGCTACCTTCTTGAGTTTATGACTAATTTCTTCTTATATTACTTTTCATTAAAATGGTAAACTTATTAGTAGTAATTATATTTTGCTATCATCAAAACATCGATTGGAACCTCCCTTGGTTCAACAATCTCCCTCTTTTTTATGATGAAAAAATATTTTTGATATTATGGAGCAATAATGAAATTAAGCGCATAAATAAATATCAAGATCGTGATTAACTCCCCCTTAGTTCATGTGTAAACATAATTCAATATGAAGAACATAATTCAATATTAAGAACAAAAGAGACATTCAACATAAAAGAAATATCCATATATAGA
This sequence comes from Erythroxylum longipes, assembly GCA_027563885.1. Lineage (NCBI taxonomy): Eukaryota > Viridiplantae > Streptophyta > Magnoliopsida > Malpighiales > Erythroxylaceae > Erythroxylum > Erythroxylum longipes. The sequence goes on along the minus strand of JAOQMS010093093.1, from coordinate 2,364 downwards.
GATGACATAAATTTACTCTAGCATCATGAAGATAACATAAATTTACTCTAGCATGTCATATAAATTGAAAGAAATATCCATAAATGAAGATAACATAAATTTACTCAAGCTTGTTCAATAAAATGCAAGAAAAAAAACAAAATAATTACTTCACCTAAATTTCATCACTCCCCCTAAATGTCACCAGTTCCTAAATCTAATGTCGTCAATCTTTCTCTCCCTTAGTGAAATCATCAAAAAGAAATAAATTAACAAAAAATGCATAATGTAAAGTGTTATGTGTTAAACTAACTTGGTAAAAAATCAAAACTTATTTTAATAAGATTTAAAAATTTTCTCATTAACGAGTACTAGTAATTTAAGGAGTAAAAACTTTTAATTTTGAGAGAATCATCCCTAATTGTGTCTAATTTGAAAATTCCCTATTTTTGGTATTGTGCTTAAGATAAAAAATTCAACTAAATCACCAAGGACAAGTTTTAACAAAAAATAGTGGTTGGAACTGTAACAAATAAAAGAATAATTGCAATATCCAACAATTAATTTCATAACAGAATATATAATTTATGAAGCTCTAAAATTTCAAAAATTAAAACATAAAAATGCTCCAAATAAAAAAGAATAATAATGTTGATATTTTCAATTCAAATTATGCCTATGTAAGGAGTATCAAAGTGTTATTATCAAAATTCTATTATTTTAAAAACTAAAGAGTATCATAATGCTATTATCCAAATGAAAAAGATACAAAATAAATCAATTGATGATAGAAGTTGCAGTTGAGCTAATAAGGAGAGACAACAGTGTGGGGTTTTCTTTATCAAATTATATGACAAGTAACTACTAAAAAGACAAAGTAATCACATAAAAAAAGTAAATCAAGAATAAAGATTAGAGAAAACAAACCAATAGTAAAGGAAAGGGACTAGTTAATCGTTATAATTGGGATCATGTAGCTCACACTACTTTATTTACATATAGAAATAATTATTACGTAAATTATATCTAGCTATACAACAACTGTGTTAAATGAATATACAACACATGATAATTAACAAATAGATGTACATTCATCATTAAATTTTGTTTAAAGAAACTTTCAGTTGTAAGAATGGTCTTTATACCTATAATAATATTAAAAAGAAAACATAAGATAATATAATATATGATTGTTAAAATTATTAAGGTAAACAAAAATAATATATTATAAAGAATAGAGTTTACCTTGAATATCTTCATCACCTAAACAACTTTGAGCGCACATAAAGGCTTTCATAGTATTAGAAGAAGTTGAGCATGATGAGGACTAATTATTCAACTACCGACATTAAAAATAGACTTTGAAATAACAATAGATATTGAAATTGCTAAGAGGTCTTATGAAATTCCTTGTAAGATCAGAAAAGTATCTCTGTATGTCTTTCACATTGATAATAAATTGAATTGCACCTTTTAAACCAAGATCATTAAACTTGCCTCCAAATATTTTTCTAACTTCATCCTTCTTTAAAAAGTCCTATACTTTTCTTCCTTAATGAATTCTTTACATTTGGTACTGATACTAGTTATATTAATAGATGAAGTTGAAGCTAATACTGAAAGCGAATTACTACAATCTTAATCTTTGTTAATAATTATTAAATAAATTATATCGTAATTTTTTGATGATATCAATGTGTTTTTAAGCCCAATCACCATAAAAATTTTGATAATAAAAATATAGTGCCTCCAAATTATATCCTAGGTCCAACACATAAATGACTACTATAGTTTGTACTATCATAAATTAATAAGAATCGAGTTTCTCTATCATCTGCTCTGTCATGACTTGGTTCACCTTATTAAAATAAAAAATACAACTATAAAAAGATCGTTTAATCTCACACATACAATTAAAGTAAATGTGTAAAGTTTGATATTTTATTCCTGAGAATAACTCAATAATATTATGAAATATCGCCAACTTCACACAAAGTTCTTTAACCAACTCCTATTTCTCTTCTTTAGTAAGCAAGTATATTAAGAATATCTTTGTCTCAACCTATTGAACACCTCAATATCTAGTTGGACAATTTAAAACCAACTTCTTTATGCACAAAATATGTAATTGTCATGTATTTTCTTTAAAATTTTCAAATCTTTAGGCTATCACACTCTAATACACTCTAGATTGCCTCTATCACTTTCTTTATTACCTCTATGTAACACCCGGAATCTAGTTTACCCGGTACACTAAAATAAATCGGTATTTGAGACTAATGTCATTAAAACCGCAGAACAGTGAATGATAATTTTTTTTGGTGACATCAAATTAATGATGCATGACATTTTTTGGTGGTCACAGGAAATTGTACGAGCGGATGT
>JAOQMS010093082.1:0-19454 GCA_027563885.1 Erythroxylum longipes | reverse complement strand
GGCTTTGATAGGAACTCAAATGTCAGATTCTGGCAGGGAACACACTATACATGCACACACAAAAGAAATATGGAGTACATGTAATGTTGTACTCCCTCTTTAGCGGCTCAAAAATCTCACGGTTAATTTTGTGTGGTGTATGTTATTACTCCTATAAGGTGTATTTTGTCGAGGGCCTATTTGATTCTAATTGTATTAGTTAGTTCAAGTTATGCTAGGATGGGAGTCACAATAGATCAATTAAGCTAGAAACAGTTAAAGAGTTGAACTTATCAAATCACATCAATACAAGACTATTTAAGGTGGGATTTACTCTATTATGCATGTTAATTGATGCACGAACATTCAAAAATGAAAATAAATAAACTAACATGTGCAACTAGTTACCACCTGACAATATTGTATCAAGTAGACCCATGCAAAGCTACGTAAACCATGCATGCAGAAAAGGCAAAATGTAATTGCAACCAACATAGCATTATGACATGGACATGTCCTATTGTGACTCAACATGACAAATCACACTCAAAATGAAAAAAAATCAAAGGAAAATAGTCGACAGTCATCCCACCCCACACTTATAATTTACATTGTCCGCAATGTAAAAAAAGACAAGACAATATAAATTAAAGGTGTGGAAGAAGGATAGAAGTTACTAGTATCATGGTGACGGGGGAAATGGAGGGGGCTCGCTACTGAAACTGCCATAGACTTCCCTCTTTGGTTTAGACAATTGTGTACCCCACACTTGAACTTTTCATTGTGTGTGAAAAAATTGAACCCCATCTGTGCACCCCAAAACACTTGCCCTGTAGAGCATATAAACACTACAAAACAACGGGTAAACTTGGAGCAATTAAAATTTTTATAGTTTCTACTGTTATGCGAACACAGACATACGATATGCTCATGTCGTATACCATCCTGTAACCACTGGCAGTTATGACGATTAATGCACTGTCACACACACATCAGTTCCAGACCAATTTTTAAGCACTAAGCACAGAATCAAAAATCGAAATAAATCAACACAAAATAAATGAAATAACACAAAAATAAAAATTGAAGCTTAAAATTAAAAATTCCTTGGGTTGCCTCCCAAGTAGCGCCTTTGTTTAACGTCTTTGGCTCGACAGGGCCACACCTAGTTGTAATTTGGTTTACTTACTTAATGTACCTCAACTAAGCGTGGTTCAAATCCTTCATAGTAGGGTTTCAATCTATATCCATTGACTTTAAAATTTTTTGAAGTATCCATGCTTTGAATGTCAACAGTACCATTATCATAGAATTTTGTAATAACAAATGGACCAACCCACTTAGAACGCAACTTACCTCTAAAAAGTTTAAGAGTAGAGTCAAAGAGAAGTACCTTTTGACCGATTTTAAACCTCTTTTTAGCAAGATTTTTGTCATGAAATGCCTTGGTCTTAGCTTTGTAAATCATGGCATTCTTGTACGCGTTGTTGCGGATTTCCTCAAGCTCTTGGAGTTGAAGCTTATGTTGCTGCCCTGCCTCATCATAACTTGTGTTGCACATTTTCACCGCCCAAAATTTGCGATGTTCTATTTCCATGGGCAAGTGACATCTCTTGCCATAGACTAGTCGATAGGGTGACATGTCTAATGGTGTCTTGTAAGCGGTTTGATATGTCTACAACGCATCCTCAAGGCGCGCACTCCAATCCTTACATGAGGGATTCACCGTTTTCTCCAAGATGCTCTTGATCTCTCTATTGGACAACTCGGCTTGCCCATTTGTTTGTGGGTGATAAGCAGTTGACGCCCTATGAGTGATGCCATACTTCTTGAACAATGCTTCCACAACCCGGTTGCAAAAGTGGGTTCCACGATCACTAATGATAGCCTTTGGTGTGCCAAACCTAACAAAAATATTAGCTTTCACAAAATCGACAACCACTTTAGCATTGTTAGTATGTGTGGCTTTCACCTCAACCCATTTTGAAACATAATCAACAGCAAGTAAAATATATTGATTACCAAATGACGAGGGAAAAGGTCCCATAAAATCAATGCCCCAAATATCAAAAAATTTCACAAACTATAATGGGTGTTTGTGGCATCTCATTTCTGTGACCAATATTACCTGTAAATTGGCATCTATCGTATGCTTTGCAAAAGGCATATGAATCTCTAAATAAATTAGGCTAGTAAAATCCAGATTCAAGTACCTTTCTTACTGTTCTTTGTGGTCCAAAGTGGCCACCACAAGCTGACGAATGACAGAATTGGAGGATGGAAGGAATCGCTTCCTCGGGTACACATCGCCTTATGATTTGATCTGAGCTCATCTTCCATAAATATGGGTCATCCCAGAGTAGTACTTGCCATCACTCTTCAGTTTATGTTGCTGTGCCCTCGTATAATCCTCTCGAAATCTGTGTTCTGTCAAACAATTGACTAGGTTTGCAAACCATGGGTTATGGCATGCCCATATTGTATTGACCTAAAATAGCTGTTCATCCGGAAACTCACCTGAAACCACTTCTCTAGACTGGGAATTCATGTTTATCTAACTTAGATGATCAACTACAAGATTCTCATCTCTCTTCTTGTCTCTTATCTCAATTTTAAACTCTTGGAGCAACAATACCCATCAAATCAACCTAGGCTTTGCATCTTTTTTGCCCATCAAATATTTCAAAACTGCGTGATCTGAAGACACAATCACTTTAGTTTGCATTAAATAGGGTCTGAATTTTTCCAAAGCAAACACCACAACGAAGAGCTCCTTTTCAGTGGTTGTGTAGTTCTTTTGAGCTTTATCTAAGGTTCTTAATGCATAGTAAATTACATGTGGATTGCGCCCCACTCTTTGTCTAAGAATAGCTCCAACGACGTAATTACTTGCATCACACATTATTTTGAATGGTAAATTCCAGTCTGGAGCCTTGATTATGGGTGTCGAAACTAACCTCTCCTTTAATGTTTCAAACACACCACGACATGCATCACCAAACACAAATTCGGCATCTTTTTGTAGAAGACAACTCAAAAGGTGAGCTATCTTTGTAAAATCTTTAATGAACCGTCGATAGAAACTTGCATGGCCAAGAAAAGAACGAACTTCCGCACACTCATGGGTTAAGGTAAAGATCTAATAACATCTACTTTAGCCTTATCAACTTCAATCCCCTTAGACGTAACGACATGTCCTAGAATGATTCCTTGACTAACTATGAAATGGCATTTTTCATAATTCAACACTAAGTTAGTTTCAATTCAAGTTTCAAAATTTTCTCTAAATTCTCTAGACAAGATGCAAAAGAATCACCATATACAGTAAAATCATCCATAAAGACCTCAATTATTTTCTCAACAAAGTTGGAAAAAATACTTACCATGCACCTTTGGAAAGTCACCGGCGCATTGCAGAGTCCGAATGGCATGCGCTTATACACGAAGTTACCAAATAGGCATGTGAAAGTTGTCTTTTCTTAGTCCTCTGGTGCAACAAGAATTTGATGGAACCCGGAATATCCATCCAGACAACAATAATAGGTGCGACCCATAAGTCTCTCCAACATTTGATCGATGAATGGCAAAGGTAAGTGATCTTTGCATGTTGCAGAGTTCGGCTTCCTGTAGTCGATGCAAACTCGCCACCCATTTTGAACGCCTGTCGGAACCAACTCCCCTTTATCATTTTTAACACTTTAATGCCTGTTTTCATTGGAACAACCTTGGTTGGGCTGACCTATTTGCTATCTGAAATAGCATATATCATATCTGCATCAAGTAACTTAAGAATCTCTTTTTTCACGATTTCCATCATCGGAGGATTTAATCGACGTTATGGCTGTCTACTCGGTTTGTAATCATCCTCAAGAAGTATTCGGTGCATGTAGATCGTTGGACTTATACATTTGATGTCAGCAATATTCTATCTTATAGTTTCTTTATGATCTCGAAGTACCTGGATTAAACATTCTTCCTCCACCTTACTCAACTCATTTGAAATAATTACTGGAAGTGTGTCTCTAGCACCTAAAAACGCGTATTTAAGGTGAGAGGGTAGTGGCTTAAGCTCCAGATTTGGCAGTTTCACTACAGATGGCAAAATTTGATTTCTGGCAGATACCATATGGTCATGTCGTATCGTCTCCAGTGAACTGCACAATATTATTTCTTCCATCTGCATCTAGTTTCCATCCAGATCATTTACTGCATGAAACAAACGATCTGGTAACACCCAATTTTCATCCCAGTTTGCTAACTTTGGAGTCGTCAAGTCTTCAGTCAACGCTACCTGCAAGGCATCACAACTACAAAACTCCAAAAATTTATCAACAAAGGGGTCAACACTATTTATGGCAAAAGCAGACGCATAATCGCTTCGGTCCTTTATTGCTTTATTGATATCAAATTTAATCACAGCACCATCAAATTCCATTGTCATAGTTCTAGCGTGCACATCTATTTTTGTTCTAGATGTTTTCAAATATGGATGTCCTAGTAAAATCATGCTAGAATTTCTAGTATTCCTATCATCTATATTCAACACATAAAAATCAACTGGAAATACCAATCCATCAACCTGAACCAGGATGTCCTCTAACACCCCTTCTGGAAAGACACTTGATCTATCTGCTAAGGATAAGACAACCCCATTTTGTTTCAAAGGACCCACATTGAAAGACATGTAAACAGATAACGACATTAAATTAATTGAAGCTCCTAAATTGCACATAGCTTACTCAATGCCTACATTACCTATTTTGTATGAGATAGCAAACATACCTGGGTCACAGTCCTTAATGGGTAGCTTACCTTGTAACACTGTCGAGACTGATTCTCCCATGAGCACCCCCTCGTTAGCACGCACCTTATTCATTCCTGTGCATAACTCTTTCAAAAATTTACAATACTTAGGTACATGCTTGATTGTAGTCAATAAGGGGATATTGATTTCAACCTTCTTCAAAGTCTGAAACACCTCCATATCATCAGTGGCCTTCTTCTTCTTTTTCAATATATGAGGAAAAGGTGGTTTCTCAGGGTTAGGCTGCACGATCTCGATGTTTGGGGTTGTTTTTTTTGTCTCTGTCGATATGACATGATCATGTCGTATCGCCTGTTTTGGGTTTGGTGCCTCCAATTCCTTCCCACTTCAAAGTGTGATAGCACTGACATTATGCCCTGGGTTTACCTCTGGTTGGGAGGGTAACCTACCCTGATTATCCATCCTTGTCATCGAGGAGGCTAACTGATCCATGCGTGTCTCAAAAGCTCTAATACTATTGTCATTTTTCTTAATAAATTTCGGAAACAACATCTTTCAATCATCATCGTTACCTTGCCTTGATTGTTGCTGGTACTGTCGACGTGGATCGTGCTACCCTCGCTGGTTATTTCCATTCCCATACCTCAGATTTGGGTGATCACGCCAACCCAGATTATATGTGTTCGAATAAGGATCATATTTTCGGTTGTGATTGCTATAATTACCCATGACATTTACCATTTCATCCTCTTGCAAGGTGGGACATGCATCGGTTGGGTGCTCTTGAGAAAAACAAAGTCCACATGTTGAACAAGGTTTGTTGACTTATTGCACAGTGCTAGCATTTCCAATAAATTGCTTTTCCAACAAATCAGTTAGTCTTTCTAGTTTAGATTCAAGACTAGATGACCTTACCTCATGCACTTCTCGCGTGGTAGTGTTAATGCGCGTGCTAAACTACTGCAAATTTGCAGCCATGGCTGATATCAACTCTCGTGTAGCTTGAGGGGTTTTTTCACTAACGCCCCTCCACTCGAAGCATCAATGACTCTTCTCTCATCTTTTATCAATCCCTCATAAAAATACTGAATAAGGAGTTGTTCAGTAATACGATGCTGTGGGCAACTTGAACACATCTTCTTAAATCTTTCCTAATACTTATACAAAGATTCAGAATCATGCTGCTTCACACTACAAATTTCCCTCCTCAAATTCGCAACTCTAGATGCAGGGAAAAATCTCTCTAAAATTAATTTTGTCATGTCAATCCACGTATTAACTGAACCAGGAGGCAGATAAAATAACCATTCTTTCGCAACACCCTCAAGAGAAAATGGAAACACACGAAACTTGATATGATTTTCTGTAACTCCTCGTGGTTTAAACCCAGAATAGGTCACGTGAAATTCCTTCAAATGTTGATTTGGGTCTTCAGTCTGTAACCCATGGAATTTCGGCAGCAACTGAATAAGTGCAGACTTTAACTCAAACTCATCATCCTCAGTCAGATACTGAATGCACAGGGGTTGGGTGTTCACAGATGGTGCGAGCATCTCTCGTAGTTTCTCAGGATGTGCCTCTGCCATGTCTAGTTTTAAATCGGAATCTAACCCAGATGAAGATAGAGCGATCTGATCTTGTTTTGGTGGTGGTGCAAGAACTGTGGTGGGTTATTGCCTACGCAGTCTAGCTTCCTTCCTTAGTATTTTAGCAGTTTTCTCTATCTTAGGATCAAACAGAAGTTCAACTGCAAAAGAGGAAAGCTGTATACAAAACGCTAGAAAAGAAGTTAGAAACACAATTAAATAACTCTTTACACACAATTCTCCAGCAACAATGTCAAAATTTGATAGGTTGCCAAACTACCAAAAATAAAAAATGTATTTCCAATTCTCTAAAAACTAGGTAGCTAGTGGTGAATTGGGTCGAATCCGCAGAGAATCAATGCAGAGTTACTCAAATGCTCAGAAAATAACAGATTAAAGAATTGATATTGCAGGAAATGTAAATAAAAATAAAAGCAATGCAGAAAATTTAAGGGGAGCTACAGTGACAGATACGACATGAGCATGTCGTATTGGCATAAAACAGGTCTGGATAGCAAATAACAAAATAAAATGGGATTAAAACGCAATGGGTGAAAACCTAGCAAAAATACTCTTCAATTTAGCCTGAAAATTCGATCATAGACATCATAAGATAAATTAGACAATTCAGATTGACAAAGTTATAGCCAAAGGTGACGCACTCATTAACCAATCTTTTCTTACTTTGTCGGTAACTTCGAGAAAGGCCTTGACAAGTTACTTCCCTAATCTAAAGACAACCCTCGGTAAACACGCAGACAAGATCAATCTCTAGTTGCATTAAGAATGAAAAAAACCCTTGTCCTAACCAATAAATTCTGAAACACCGTAATCTATTAAGTCAGATTATTTAATTCCATCAATTTTACCACCAACATACATCTTTCGCAAGATAAAACCAATTCGCTACTTTGATAGAATAATATCCACGACAATATCCTATTCAGCAATTTATTACTTAATCAATCACACAACTCGTGACATTACATAATAAACTAAGCAATAATAAATCTAATTCAAGCACATAAATTAAATAAATATATGAATTTCATAATTAAATAGAAACATAGTCTCACAAATTATCCATGGCTGAATATCCAAGCACCCTGACTAGATAAAGGTTTAGTTGTTCATAGCTAACATAAGAACACAAGATACCATAGAGTTCATCTTGTCTTCATAGCAAAATAAAATAAAGACTGTAATAATAATGGTGGCTAGCGGCTGAATCCTTCAAACCAGAGAGGGAAAAGAGGGCCCCAAAAGGTATTTTATATCCTTTCCAATTCATAACCTAGCCAAAATTAGGAGAGATTTCCTAATTAATCTTCAAGTAGGACTCTTCATTCTGGCTTCCCAGCTTGTATTCCACGTCTCTAACAAAGATCCAGCCTAAATTGATGACAATTGGCCTTTAAAACTTGTCCATAAATTCTACCTAATTCTTGCCTGATACGACATGGTCATGTCATATCTGCCTTCAATATGTTCTGTGCTGCACATCAACTGTCCAATACGACATGGTCATGTCGTATCTGTTTCCAGCACGTAGCTTCTCCAAAATAGCCCAAATCTCCTGCATTACAACTCCAATCCCCACTTTAGTCTTCTACACAAATAACAAACACAAAAGCACATAAAAAATAATAAACAAACACATGGAAAATGAATGCAAACTATCCTAAAAACCATATATGAAATGCAACCTATCATGGCCTACCCTTTTTTCCTGCACTTTTCCAGATTTTTAAACCTTCTCTTACTATATCCAAACATCTTATGTATAGTCCATCATTTCTAATTCATTTCCTCATCAAAATCACTTCAATTCCATTTTAAAAGCTTCCATCTAAAAAACCATACATTATTATTCATCAATCATACAAAAACAAGACATAAACACATTTATTTCTTCATGTAAACACATTCATTTCTTCGTGCTAAACACATTCATTTCTTCGTGATCATTTTATCATCAAAATATCATCACATTCATTTCTTTATGATCATTTTATCACAAAATTATCATCATATATGTTTCTATTTAGACAACCCATAGAGACTAATGTAGTACTTACTTGTTTATCTCCAAGCTTCTTCAAAACATCACTTAACCTTAGCCCTCCCATACCATACGATTATCATCATTTATGGTGGAAAAGGCTAGGTTTATATCAACATAAAGAAGATGACAAAGTATTGAAGTGGTAATTTGAGGGACGATACAAAAGCTCAACGTTGATGGTTAGGTTATGAGAGCATCGTGAGTAGGTTATAGATAGAGAGAAAAGGAGAAGAAGAAGACGAGCATGTCACCAAATACAAGTGAAAGACAAGATAATTGTCTTTCAATGTAATAATGTCATAGGTTAATGAGCTTGGTGGGTGTCATGCCACGTGTCATGATACTCACCGCATAATTAATCAATTTTATAGCTTCGAAGTATGGTACCCAAAGTCCTTTAATAAATAGTCCATTTGTCTTTCAATTTCTATACCAATTGCCACCCAATTTTCTACATCACTTGTTAATTAATCTTAATGCCACTTCTCACTTATTTCTATTAGCATATGTCAATTATTTCTTCTTCCATTTATTAATTGTCCTTATACTTGGCATTTTCCTAGTCCAAAAATACCATTAATTCATAATTCTCTCAATCGTACCAATTAATTCCAAAACTAATAATTATGGTCCATCAATTCTTGTCATTGGTAAACCAATGTACAGGACATTGGAAATACTCATTCATATCACATTCATTATGCTCAATCATTTATCACATTTATCTTAGTTTCATACCCAGGATAGGTCAATTGAGTGTAATTTATCTATTCCATAATTAATGGGTGTATGCTAATATTATGATTTTGAATATAATTAAGAAAATCATATCCTAGGTGTACCAATTTCATTCTGTATGATACCACTCGTATGACTCATTAGTCCAACTCTTTAAATCTCTTAACAATTCGAGAGATGGGATACTATATAGCATCTTTATTATAGATTTTCTGGTTATTGGGGATGTTAGTGACAATGTGAGAGGCTGAGTTATTTGTAGAGATTACTTTTGAACTTCTTATTGAACTCCTACTTTTTTAATTTGAATAAATGATATTTTTGATGAATGTTAAGCTTATACCTTGCAATATATTGAGAAATTGAGTTGGGTAAATTGTGTAGGGTATAATGAGAATTGGCACTTTATAGACTGACATTCATCAAGTTAATTGATTAGTTAAAGAGAGATCTTGGCTAATTAGTTTATTACCCATAGGATAACTTCATAACTAGTTGAATTGGTGGACTAATTCTGTAGATTGAGAGATTGCTTAATCATTTCCATTTAATTTGGCTAGGGACAATTAATTACACCTTGAAAGAGAGTAGTTAATACATTAGGACATCTTAGGCGAGGCATAATTCAATTAAAAAGGTAGGAGGAACATAAGATAGGGAAAAGGTGATCTTTGATTGTTAAATCTTGGATTCCAAGTTTCTGCACTTTTGTTTTATCATTTTTTTATTGTTAGTTGTTTGATTTAGTTTAATTTTTCAGTTTATATTTATCAAACTTGGTTCTCAAACAAAGAAACTTGAATTAAGTAATGTCTAAACAATCTCTGAGGGATCGATATCTGTTCTTTATTACAAGTTACACCATGTATATTTGCGGTTATAAACGTAAAACTAGTGAATTGGTTTTGCAATCAACAAGTTTTTAAGGCCATTGCCAGGGATTGTTTATTTAGTATATTGTTTGATTTAGGTAACTTTGATTTGAGAGTGCTTGATATTTTTCCTTGTGTATTTGCAGGTGTATGAACACAAGGAGCTCTAGAAGGTCCGACAAAGCTTTTGAAGAAGAATTTTTTGATATTACAAGATAAGAGAGGAGGTTAAGGAGAGCAAAGCACCAAGAAAATCTTCAAACAAATATGGCGAAAGAAGGAGAACAAGGTGGGGCCAAAAGAACATTAATGGATTTTATAAGGCCCAGATTTAGTCTACAAGGATTTGCAAGGCCTACAGTCATAGAAAACAATTTTGAAATCAAGCCAACACTCTTGAACATATTCCAGAACAATGTTCAATTCTATGGGTTGTCAACTGACGATCCCAATGCCCACCTAGCAAACCTTTTGGAGATATGCGACACTTTTAGATTCCAAGGGATGTCTGACGATGCTATGAGGCTCATGTTACCTCCATTCACTTTAAGAGATCAAGCCAAGGCATGGTACAACTCACTTAGTGCTTCTCATATTACTACAAGGGAGCAAGTAGCCTAAGCCTTCCTTGCCAAGTAATTCCCATAGACAAAGACTACGCGGATCATCAAGGAAATTACAAAATTTTAGCAACATGATGGCGAGTCATTATATGAAGTTTGGGAGAGTTTCAAATAGTTGCAAATAAGATGCCCACACCATAACCTTCCAAAGGATTTCTTACTACTAACATTCTATAATGGTGTGAATTAGACTATAAGAGGGACAATAGATGCAGCTACTGGAGGGTCATTGATGAGGAAAACTATTGAGGCAGCTCATGATCTTTTGGAGGAGCTGGAATGTAATAGTTGCATATGGTCGAGTGAAAGGAGTAGGTAAGGCACAAAGGAATAAAAAGGCATGATTCCAATTGTTTCTGCCATAACCTTGCAAGTTTATATTACCACCTTCACCAAGCAGTTGAACAATATACAAGGAGCTTCTTCATCTTCAACCAAAGCCATACAGGTCCACGATGAGTCATGTGGGCAGGACAACTATTGCACAGCAAAATGCTTCTTGTTAGGAGCTAGCAGCACAGAACAAGTACTTAGGCCAACCATGTCGAGGTAACAATCCAGACTCTTAACACTTATAATCCAGGGTGGAAAGACCACCCAAATGTTTCTTAGAGTACTAATAATGTAGTGGCCAAGCAAAACCATAAAGATCGCTCAGATTTCAGCAAGACCATATTGGGTCTTTGGAGAGCAAAATGGATAAGTTAATGGACATATTGGGGTCCAAATTCTCAAGTCAAGAGGAAAGTCAAAGAAGGCAAGAAGAGAATCAGAAACGGATGTTTGTAAGCTAGGACACCAAATTTTACCAAATCTTGAAGAACCATGCTTCCTTTATCTACAACTTGGAGGTTTAAGTAGGTCAACTTGCTACTGCTTTTTATTCTAGAAGTACAAGTAGCCTACCAAGAAACAATGAAGCAAACCCAAAGGAACAACTCAAGGCAATCACACTTTGGAGTGGCAACCAACTGGAGGAGTCAAGTGTGCAAAAGGAGAGTCAAACGAAGGAGAAAGAAGAAGAGAAAGTAGAAGAGAGGCCATATGTACCACCACCACCCTATAAGCCTAAACTCTCGTATCCACAAATGGTAAGACAACATCAAGTAGACATTCAGTTTTCCAAGTTTCTAGAGAAACTATAAAAGTTTCATTAACTTATCATTGGTGGAAGCCTTGGAGTGCATGCCTAAGTATGTGATGTTCTTAAGGACATAATCATACATAAATGTACCTGGGAGGACAATCAGATGATAACCTTGATAAAGAATTGTAGTTTGATCATTTTAAGCATAATGCCTTCAAAACTACAAGATCCACGGAGTTTTACTATTCCATGTGTTGTCGGTGGCTTTGAATTTTCTAAATGCTTATATGATTTAGGTGCAAGTATTAACTTGATGCCATTGTCTATTTTTAGAAAATTAGGATTAGGAGAGGTCAAGCTAACATCCATGCTCATTCAGCTTATAGATCAATCCATCAAGATGCCATTTGGAGTTGTAGAAGATGTGTTAGTAAAAGTGGATAAATTTATCATTCCTGTTGATTTTGTTGTGTGGATTTTGAAGCTAATAGAAATTATCCATTGATTTTGGGTAGGCCCTTTATGAATACTGGTAGGGCATTAGTTGATGTACATGAAGGAAAAATTGTTTTGACAATTGGTGATGAGTAGGTTGAATTTAACATGTCTAAATCTTTGAAGAAGTCAATTGATGGTACTGCATGTATGAAGGTTTATGTTGTGGATGAGTGTGTGAAGGAAGTTGTAAAGGAAGTTGATGAAGTACACTAGGATGAGAGTGTAAGAGAAGAGGAATTATGTGAGGGAGTTGAGAAGGAGAAGTTACATGGAACAGCTGCGCCACACCACCTTCCATTGTTAATCCCCCCACTTTAGAGCTTAAACCCTTACCTTCCTACTTGAGATACACCTTTTTAGGTAAGAACCATAACTCACCCATCATTTTCTCCAATCAATTGCATTGTGATCAAGAAGAGAATGTGGTGGAGACCATTAAGAAGAGGATGAGAGCCATAGGGTGGCAAATTTTTAATATTAGGGGGATTAGCCCTAATGTGGTGATGCATAGGATTAACTTAGAAGAAAGATGCAAAACAGTGAGGGAGAGACAGAAAAGATTAAATCCAAACTTGTAAGAGGTTGTGAAGAAGGAGATAGTGAAGATTTTGGATACGGGGATCATTTACCCCATTTCAGATAGTGAGTGGGTGAGTCTCGTATAGTGTGTGCCTAAGAAGGGAGGTATGATAATGATTGATAGAGAGTGAAAAAGGTGAAAATATTTCTACTAAGACTATCACAGGTTGGAGAGTGTGTATTGATTACCGGAAGCTCAATTTGGCCACTCAGATAGATCATTTCCCTTTACCTTTTATGGACCAAATGATTGAGAGGGTGGCTGGTGAGGCATTTTACTATTTTCTTAATGGATACTCAGGGTATAGTTAGGTGTTTATATACCCACAAGATCAAGATAAGACCACTTTCACTTGTCCTTATGAGACTTTAGTTTATAGGAGGATGCCTTTTGGTTTATGCAATGCACCAGCCACATTCCAAAGGTGCATGATGGCCATTTTTTCGAAAATGAATGAGAACCTCATAAAGGTATTTATGGATGACTTCTCTGTCTTTGGAGATTCTTTTGAGCATTGCTTGTTTAATTTAGACAAAGTTCTTCAAAGATGGGAAGAGTCTCATCTAGTCTTAAAATAGGGCAAATGTCATTTCATTTTCCAAAAGGGAATTGTGGTCATAAGATCTCACGTAGGGGGATTAAGGTAGAATGAGCCAAGATTGAAGTGATTGAAAAGCTACCACCTCCTATCAACATCAAGGGCATCTGAGCTTTTCTTGGTCATGCATGGTTCTATAGATGGTTCATCAAGGATTTTTCTCTTATTGCTAGACCCTTGACTCATTTATTAGTTAAAGAAGTGCCTTTTATGTTTAATGATGATTGTTTCGATTCTTTTAACAGGTTGAAGAAGGCACTTACAATAGCACCCATTTTGACATCGCCAGATTGGTCTCTTCCCTTCGAGATTACGTGTGATACAAGTGACCATGCTATTGGTTGTGTATTTGGCTAGTGGAAGGAAAAGAGGATGCATGCCATCTACTATACAAACAAGACCTTTATGGGAGCACAATTGAACTACATCACTACTAAGAAGGAATTACTTGCAGTGGTATTTGCATGTGAGAAATTTAATTCTTATCTTTTGGGCTCACAAGTTATTGTTTTCACAGACCATACGACGTTATGTTATCTCTTTGCCAAGGCTAGGCTCATCCAGTGGGTGCTTCTACTCCAAGAATTCAACATTGAGATTAAAGATAAGAAGGGAGCAGGAAATGTTGTAGCGGACCACTTATCACGACTTGAAGGGGGCATCATGAAGAAGAAGAGGAAATCGAGGAGAGCTTTCCTAATGAGGCTTTAATGATGGTAGAAAATTCTAATGTTCTTACTATATTTAGGATAAACTTGTGTTATATAAAATTTGTGCTAACAATGTGATTCGCAGGTGTGTCTTTGAAGATGAAAAACCTGACGTTTTGACTCAATGTCATAGTTTAGCATATACAGGACACTATAAAGCGAACAAGATGGCAGTTCGTATCTTAGAATATGGGTTCTATTGTCTAAGTTTGTTCAAGGATGACTGAAAATTTGTGTTATAGTGTGATAGAAGCCAGAGAGTGGGCAATATATCAAAGCGAGATAAGATGCCACTTTTAAACATTACGGAAGTGGAAATATTTGATGTGTGGAGCTTGGATTTTATGGCACCATTCCCATCCTCCTTAGATAACACATACATATTGGTTGGAATAGATTATGTTTCGAAGTGGGGAAGCCATAGCTACTCCAACCAATGATGACAAGGTGGTGTAAAGATTTATCAAGAAGATTTTCACTAGATTTGGAGTGCCTAGAGCGATAATCAGTGATGGAGGGAGTCATTTTTTCAATAAACCCTTTGAAGCTCTATTGAAAAGTTATAATGTGCATCATCCAGTGGCGACCCTTTACCACCCCTAAACCAGTGGCCAAGTGAAGGTGGTGAACAGAGAGTTAAAGAAGATTTTGGAGAAGGTAGTGAGCACTTCATGGAAATATTGGGCATGGAAGTTAGATGATACACTTTGGTTATATAGGACAACCTTCAAGGCACCTATAGGTACTACTCCATATAGACTTATGTATGGCAAGGCTTGCCATTTATCTTTGGAGTTGGAGCATAGAGCCTATTGGGCAATTCAGAAGTTGAATATGGATGGGAAGCTTGCGGATGAGAAGTGTAACACCTATATACCCCCTGGGATGATTTGCAGATGCTACACAGAACAGAAACACAATAATCTAAAACATACTAAAGCATTTCTAGAAACCCAAGGAACATACATTTCATTCATCCATAGTTGGGTCATACTCAGAACATAACATACTCACGGTACTTATTACAGACAAGCCTTAAATCTAAATCCAAATTGTATTAAGGTTATTACAAAACATTGAACAAAACACAAAATACAACATGTACCATTACATTGAAAAACAACTCAAAAACAAGTTGAACATTTCTAGAACAAAACATAATCTTTTTGGCCACTAAGTTTGTCTTTGTCCCAGTCTTAAGTCTTCTTACCAGAACCTACAAGGAGGTAAAACCACCGTGCCAAACCTATAGCTTAGTAGGGAATAACTAAACACATATAATCTGACAATTGTTTCTAACAATCG
The DNA here is from genome assembly GCA_027563885.1 of Erythroxylum longipes. NCBI lineage: Eukaryota > Viridiplantae > Streptophyta > Magnoliopsida > Malpighiales > Erythroxylaceae > Erythroxylum > Erythroxylum longipes. The sequence continues at coordinate 4,048 of JAOQMS010093082.1, read as the reverse complement.
TCTAGCATTCATATGAAATGAATCATATCAAATCTCAGACAAACTTTAATTGTTCAAATTACTGAACATTCCAATATGATTAGCATCAGAACAAAATATAACATATCATAATAGAATACATAATATACTTGCTTCAAACTTACATATATCTGAACAAAATATCATAATCACAAAACCGAACCTTAAAGTATCTGAATAAATCTTATTTATTAGAACAACATTTAGCGGTATCAAAGCTGAACTTAACTTATATCATAATTAAACATATTACAACACAAAACAAGTTAGCCTGTTAATTCTTTTCACAGAAGTGGGTAACAAGACCAGAATAGGAGATACATATTGGTATCACAGAATAGGAGATACTTATGTCTTAACACTGAAGTGTCCTTATCAGGAGACACCGAAGTGTCAATATTAGGAGAGACTTAAGTCTCAAACACCGAAGTGTCTATATCAGGAGACATTGAAGTGTCGACACCTTAGTGTTTCAGGAGCAGCTACAAACCCTTCTAGGCATGCTTATTTACCCATGACTAGGACTTGCCAGTTTTAAAAGAATCCATTTCAGATTTCATAATCATAAGCAAAAGATGTTATGTCTTTATTCCACTTCCCTCAAATTGAACATATATATATGCACATCCAACTAATCATAGCTTATAAGCATAATCATTTACAATAATGTACCATTAAAAGCATTATATATTTACACATTCCATATCATGACACAAAGTTCCAATTTGTAAACAATCATATTTAATTCACATAATATAAAACTTTTGAAACACATTGGTATTCATAAGAACATATTCTTCTTTAAACACATCATTCTTTTCAACATTAGACACATTATTAATTAACCTCACATTCTTTAAGTAATTACCTCGATTAATAAACCATAACTCAGTTACCTTTTACTCCACTAATATAACATCATCTAGGTTCATTTTGAATCTCAAATAACTTTAATTAAACCATTGTTAAAAGTCCTAACCTTATATATGTCAAAAATTACACAAAACTGGGTTTAGCATTTTTTTCCAGATTTTCTTAGGACAAGTTTCAGGTCAGATTTGTATGTCTATTTTGACATAGCAATTGAGGTTTCTAGGTAATATGTTCTTCTAACCTCTATGTATTAAGTTTCTAATGAACTAAGTTTACACAAAATACTACAGACTATTCTTAAATGGTGACATAATCCAAAACTTAACTTCAAGCCAAATTTCAAACCCTTTGAGACAGAACTAAAATTCTATTCCTTTATAGAAATTGTATAAATATGTATATAGTTTAATCAAAAATTAAAATCATCCTATTTGGATATCCACAGTTATGGCCAAAATATCGATGGTTGTTCAGTGAAACCTGTTCAGTGAAACTACTACAATTAACTCACATCTTACACCTTCAATGCCCCTTCTCCAAATTTCTTCAATTACACCTTATTATTGCCTCAGTTACGCATCAATTTCAAGTCCAGAATCATTTCAAAAGTCATTCATTAAGTAACTTACAAATCAATATCTTCTATACATCAAAACCAAACCAGAAATTATCATACAAAGATCATTTTTCCAGCACCTAATTATTAACATCATAACACATAGTTCATGCCAATTCAATTATCATAAAACCTGTATTGATACATTCAATTGAGTTTAGAATTCCCTTACCTCCTTATCTTCAAATTTTAAATCTAAAGAACTAGCTAATCTAGCAAAAACAGAAACAACGTTGCATTTGTCAAACCAGAATTATTTTTCCAGCACTTCCAAGCAATTAGCACACATCTAAAATCAAGGTATAACTTCATCACTAACAAGACAATAACACTGAAAATAGCAGGTCCTACTTCTTGATGCAGTAACTTAGAAAGATCTAAGTTAAAATAATACAAAATCAAGAAAAAATTCCGAAAGTTCTGAGGGAGTGAGTGGTTTCGGTAGAGAGGAGCAAGGAAGAGAGTGAAGAAAATTCCAGCAGAAAATTTGCCCCCTGTGGATTCTAGGTGTCATCAAACTCCTTAAGCATATGTCAACTAACATGTCATGCCATGTAACACTTGATTATGCTGCCATTAGTCACTTACAAAATCAGTCCACATGTCATTCCAAAATTGGTCTACTTATCACATAATCATTGGTCCATTTGTCAATCATCCAATGGTCCCAAATGTAATTTAAAGTGTAGGCTTAGTTATACTAATTTTCATGTATCAACTTATCTTGCCACTTGACATTTTCCTAGTCCAAATGTACATTTTAATACCTCAATTCTCTAATGATGTTAATTAATTCCAATTCACTAAGTATGATCCATTAAACCAAAATTTAAGTCATATGAAATTCTTAATCATGTTACAATTTTTAACATATATCATACATGTACTTTCATGAATATGTAACATTCCAACTAGGGTATAATTTGGGGCCTTACAAGAAGAGATTGGTATAACTTGATGAATTGGAAGAGTTGAGGTTTTAAGCTTATGAAAATGCTAAGTTGTAAAAAGAAAGAACAAAAAAGTGGCATGATGCTTACATTAAAAAGAAGGAGTTTAAGAGTGAGGACATGGTGCTTTTATTCAATTCACGACTTCAGTTATTTCCCGAAAAGCTCAAGTCAAGATGGAGTGAACCCTTCAAGATCCTTCAAGTGTTTCCTCATAGAGCTTTGGAGTTGGAAAATGACAAGGGTGAAGCATTCTAAGTCAATGGGCATAGATGCAAGCCATACTATGGAGGGACATACTCATAAGAAAGGGAAGTCATCTCTTTTGTTTTTTCCACCCTTTCATGAATGCATGTGGAATGGTCAAGCTATGACCTTAACTTAGCATGTTTACCTTTCTTTTGCTTGTCTTTGTTTGATTTGTTTGGTTTTAGTTTGCTATGATTTCTTGGTGTTTACTTGGTTTTGTTTGAGTTTTAACTTGTTTTCTCTTCAAATTTCTTGTTGGTTGGGTGTTTTTAATGTGTTTGCAGGTTGCTTGAATCTTAGGAATGCATGCTAAGCTTGGAAGAAGGCTAAAAAGTTGGAAAATCAAGATTGGGCATCTGTATAGTGCCTACGATCATGGGAATGGGTCTGTTTCCCACAAATGTGGGAAGGCTCTTCAAAAACTTTCTGGAGCCTTAACCTATAATCGTGGGAAGCGTAGGGATTCCCATGATTGTGGGATCCACAGCCGAAGGATTTTAAAATCCATCCTTATTTTTTCTTTCTTCATCTTCTCACATTCTCTCACTCTAAAACCAACACCCACTCACCCAAACCTCACATATCCTTCATCTTTCCCCCAAATCTTGGTGTTTTCTCCCCTTTTTCCATCATTATTCACTCCCTTAACACTTATTTCACACTACCCACTTCAAAAAGTCCAAGGATTTGGTAAGTTTGTTTCTCTCTCTCTCCAAAACATACTAACCTCTTTCCCTACGACTTTGCCACCACAATATCCACGAAGCTTTCTTACCGTTTACTTTTTATGCTGTTTTATTTACCTTATTAGTTGATTTACTTGCCTTTTTGTTTGATGTTGTGTCTTGTGTTTTGGTTTCCTTTTGTAGTTGCCTTGTTACATTGAGGACAAACTGTTGTCCAAGTGTGGGGAGGTGACAATTGCTTTATCAATTGCATTATTTTAATTTGCCTTAGTTACTACTTGCATTTTGTTAATACAAGCGGCATGATTTTCAAGAATTTGATCAAATTTCTTTTCCAATCTCTTCTGACTTTCCTCCTGGTAGGAAAACATCCTCTTCTGGTTCTCTTCCTGAGCTACCAATATGGAACCAAACATCTCCATAAACATGTCCAACTTACTCTCCATTGCTCCAATTTGATCTTGTTAAAATTCAAATAGGTCTTGATGTCCCATATGAGTACTTGCATTGTTAGACCAATAAAAAATCTGGGTGGTTTTGCCATTCTGCGGTGTACATGTTCTAATAAGAATCGGTGAATTTCATCAAAATCAATAGAAGAAGTGAAGTCTTTTTGACTTAACAATCTCCCCCTTTTTGATGATAACAAATAATCA
>JAOQMS010093042.1:0-19462 GCA_027563885.1 Erythroxylum longipes | reverse complement strand
TTCGTATCGCACTATAGAATTTCTCTTTTCTAAGTAAGCACTGAACGCTCAAAGATCACTGATTTCTGAATCGTAAGGTTTGTAAGAATTTTCTCTAAGATTCTCTAACCTTATAACATCTTTGACTACGACTAGTATTGATAGCCTTCGTCTCTAACTGCTTCTTGATCTTTGATAATCGCTTCTTGATTCTTGATAACCGTCATTTAATTGAGTTATGTAACTGACTCTAACTAAATAACTATCTGACGTGCTAATGTATCTTCATGGTACCGTCTATGTTGACTTTGTGTCTATGTTGACTTTGCATCTGTGTTTCGATTTCGCGTCTACGTCTGCGTCTGTGTTACGTTTGCGTCTTTGTTGACTTTGCGTCTGCGTATGTGTTTTGATTTCGCGTCTATGTGGTCTTTGCGTCTATGTTGACTTTGCTTCTGCGTCTGTGTTCTGTACTTTGTCTACACACTTAACACACTTGTCAAAAAACGTTCATTTGTTTCTAACATTATTATTATTTGATACTCATCAAAATTAATCATCGTAAAGTCCTCTTGACTTAACAATCCATAGCCTTATAAGGCCCACTTCGTTCCCCTCTCTAATCGATATGGGAATCTCACATTCCACTCCCCTTGGAGGCTTAGCATCCTCGTTGGCCCATAGGCTTGGATCATCCCCCTTGGAGGCCCAGCGTGCAACGTTGGCCCACAGGCCTGGATCCACCCCCCTTGGAGTTCCAACGTCTAATGCTGGCATATCGGCCTGGGTACTGGCTCTGATACCACTTATAACATCCCGGATTACCCCGCTCACAGATATTGACAGCTTTAGGCCTTGGCCTAGCCAAGCCCTCACGGTTTTGCTCTTCCAGCACACTCGTTTAGGAAAATGCATCTTATGAGGGAGAGGTCTCTATAGCCTTATAAGGCCTACTTCATTCCCCTCTCCAATCGATATGGGAATCTTACATTCCACCCCCCTTGGAGGCTTAGCGTCCTAGCTGGCCACAGGCCTGGATCACCCGTTAGAGGCCCAGCATCTAACGCTGGCCCACAGGCCTGGATCTACCTCTCTTGTAGGCCCAACGTCCAACGCTGGCATATCAGCCCAGGTGCTGGCTCTGATACCACTTGTAACATCCCGGATCACCTCGCTCACAGATATTGTCCGCTTTAGGCCTTGGCCTAGCCAAGCCCTCACGGTTTTGCTCTTCCCGCACACTTGCTCGGGAAAACGCGTCTTATGAGGGAGAGTTATCCTTAGCCTTATAAGACCTATTTCGTTCCCCTCTCCAATCGATATGGGAATCTCACATTCTACCCCCTTGGAGGCCCAGCGTCCGCGCTGATACCACTTGTAACATCCCGGATCACCCCACTCACATATATTGTCTGCTTTAGGACTTGGCCCAGCTAAGCCCTCACGGTTTTGCTCTTCCCGCACACTCGCTTGGGAAAATGCATCTTGTGAGGGAGAGGTATCCATAGCCTTATAAGGCCTACTTCGTTCCCCTCTCTAATCGATATGGGAATCTCACATTACACCCCCTTGGAGGCCCAACGTCCTCACTGGCCCATAGGCCTAGAACACCCCCTTGGAGGCCCAGCATCTAACGCTAGCCCACAGGCCTAGATCCACCCCCCTTAGAGGCCCAATGTCCAACGCTGGGATATCGGCCCGAGTACTAGCTCTGATACCAGTTGTAACATCCCAGATCACCCCGCTCACAGGTTTTGCTCTTCTCGCACACTTGCTCGAGAAAACACATCTTATGAGGGAGAGGTATTCATAGCCTTATAAGGCCTACTTCGTTCCCCTCTCCAATTTATATGGGAATCTCACAAACACATTGTCCTCAATATGAGAAGGAGGCACACTTCAAATAAGATAAGTAAAGACAAAACAGAAATTAAAGTGACAGTAAACAAATAAAAATAAAAATAACAGAAAAACAAAATAGAACTGAAGGCTAATTTGGAAAAGAAAAATTCTCTTAGGTATAAATCCTAAGGATATGAAGGTGGTGATGGTGTTGGAGGAGGTAATTCAACGCCTTCAGACTCGAAATATAAATGGATCCGTTGGATATCCTGGCTCTGGCTCTGTTGTGTGCGCGCCATCTCTGCAAGTGTCTTATTAGTCTCTATGACTGCAGCTAACACCTTCTTCCAGCCTTGTTCTTCTTCCTTGGATTCTTCACTGGTGGATTCTTCTTATACCTGTCAAGGTGGTGTCGAGCTTGATCTCACCTGACCCGCCCTGATCCGAACATGCGTCTTTTGGCTGATGTCCCTCAATGTCATGTTTGTGGAATGAATGATCTCAACCTAGAATAAGTGATGGTGATTGAGGAAGTCAGGGAGGTGACTTGTTAATCCCCTCCGTTCCACACCAAAATGTTATGTAATGGCAAACACTATGTAGCCCATTTTGAGATAGTTGCTCCGCTTACGTGGAGTCGCAACAAGGGCATTAAAGACATGGGTGGACGTGTATATTGAAATATTGTGGTCCATGCATCACATTATAAAGAGTTCCTTGGTAGAAAACTTGTTAGTTTTGCTCTTATCAAAGACCAACTGACACATAAATTTGTGCAGCAACAAGTGTTCATAGGATTGTATGATGTTTGTACAGCAATAAGTGTTCATGGGACCGTATAATGTTATTGTGAGCATTCTTTGCATAAAATCACTCAACTCTAGTAAGCTCATGCCAATATTGAGAAGGACGGAAGTCATCATGTTGATCAATGATGGTAGATTAGGGGAATCCACACAACTCGCACATGATTTTAACATTCAGTTCAAATGCTCATCCTCCCAATCTAAACTATAGTTCTTTTATGTTCTTGGGGTCAAAGGTCAGGGTTGTAAAAAATTACAATGTAAGCTCCTTATAAGCAAGGAATTGAAATCGAATAAATTGAGCCCACTGGATCCTTTTGGCCAGGTTTTCTACCCATTTTAGGTGAAAGTCGAGGTTGAAACTGTCTGAAAAATCTTGCAGAAGTCAAGTTTCTGCTTTAGCTGGATGCATGCCATGATCGTGGCCCTGCCTTCCACGATCACGGCTAGCGCCTTAATCTTTTTGTCACAATCGTGTACGCATGTGCACGATCGTGGCATGGATGTAAGCTCTCTGTCACGACCGTGCCCTCATGTGCACGATTGTGGCCTAGCTGCTCTGATTCGTCCTTGTTTGTAGGCTATATCTTTGGCTCGAAAACTCCTTGAATCTTCTCCGTTCTTCACCATTTACCCTGAACCACTAACAAACCCATTAAGGTACGTCAAAAATATAACAATTAAGCTCAAAGACTCATACTAACCTATAAAAAGACTTAAACATATAAACTAACACAATTAACACATAAACACACACTCAACACTCAATTTAACACTAAATACTTAACAAAGCAATTGACAACTATCAATAGGCATTCTTATCATCCTTGAATACTAACTTCACTTGTATGCATTGAATAATGTTAGCTAAGCTAGAAGAGTTGATATCCTAAAGACATAGGTGAGTGATCTTCTTTAATATTTTCCTAGAAATTCTACATTGAAAGAAAATATGGTCTTTAATTTAATCCTCTAGCTAGCATAAAGTACAAGTTTTAGGTAAGGATATATATTTCTGTCTATTTATTGTGCTAAACTTATTCAACATTGCTAACCACAATAGAAAACTGAAACTTATCCTAAGACAGCCAGTCCATTTTCCTCTACTTTATTCTACCTTAGAACCAATCCCTTGGATTAGTTCCTTGGTTTTCCTATTTCTTAAGACACCCACATGTAAGTAATGCCAATAATAGAGAACCATATTTCCTAGATTTGAGAGTTGGTTTGTCATACTGTTTCTTAGCACTTTTGAAAGTTATACCTAGTTTCTATTTTTTAAAAGAACTTGCACCTTAGCTTTCTGAGGAAAAGTGGAGGGAGATATCAATACTTTTGATTCTGTATAATTGTAAACCTTGATCAGTCTAATTATCAAACCATAAAGAGGCCTTGTCTCCTTTCTATACTTCACAAGTTACATTTAATTCCACTAAGCTTCTAAATTTTAATGGTTGGTTAACGAACTGAAAATGTGAAGCTTTTGGAATCATGGACCAAAGACTATTTCCCTTAAGGATATAACTGTGCAACCACTTGATCCATAATGATTCCTTTTCCATTAGAATTCTTTATATCCTCTTTAATATTAGGATTCTATCATTTTAATTTATAACATCCAATCCTAATCCACCCTCTCCTTTTGTTAGGCATACATTTTTCCAGCTTACTTTTGTAACTCCACCTCTTCCTCCCACTTTCTCTCATATGAATCACTTCATCATCCTTTAACAGTCTTAATGAAACCTTTTAAAAGGAAAATATAGGAGAACAAGTTTATATGCATTGAAGAGATAACAAATTTGAAAAGTTGTAAATTACCCTTATATGTTAATACTCTATTCATCCAAGGTCCTAGTCTTTTCTGAAATTTCTCAATCACTGGGAAAAAATCCCTATATTTGAGTCTTTTAGTGGAGATTGGGAGCCCAAGATATAATAGAGGGGGAGCCTCTTTCATCATTCCTATAATTTGAGAAATATTATCAATAAGGTGTGAAGCACTCTTCGATATAAATAAATGGATATTGTGGATATTGATCTAAAGATTTGATAACTCCTTCAATGCTTGTAGAGTATTCATCAGTAAGGAGATAGAATTCAAGTATGCTTTACTTAGCGAAATGAGTTCATCTGCAAAATATGAACTAGTTAGAGAAACTAGCTTGCATTTGGAGTGGTACTTAACAAGAGTGGCATTTGAGACATTATGCTTTAGTAGAAGAGTGAACACTTCCATGCAAATTCTAAATAAGTAAGGGGAAAGGTGATCCCCCTACTTAAGAACTATAGAGCCCTTAAAAATTTTTGTTAGAGTGCCCTTGATCAGAATACCAAAAGAAGTAGAGTTAATGCATGCTCTGATATAGTTTATACAGTTTTATGGGAACTTTAATACTTCAAGTACCTGTAACAAGAAAGTCCAGTTTACACTATCAAATGCTTTGTGAAGATCCACCTTTATAACAAAATTATGCAGGGAGTGTTTCCTTACATATCCCTTCATAAGCTCCTGCACTAATAGAATGTTGTCTCCAATTTGTTTGCTACTAAAAAATGCACCGAGTTTCCAATGATTTTAGAATTCAATGCTGGTTTCAATCTATTAGCCAATAACTTTATTACAATCTTGTATAGGAAGTTTGTAGAAGCTATTAGCTTGAAATCACAAAAGAAAGATGGATTAGAAGATATAAGAGCTAAACATAAGTATGTTTTGTCGATTTCTTTTGATAAAACTCCTTTATTGAAGAATTTATACATTACTTTCTTAATAACTCTACTTATCTTTGCCTAAGTTTTATGATAGAAATTGCCATTAATTCCATCTAGTCCAGGATCTTTCATTCCATTCATTTTGAAACCACATTTTCAATTTCCTTATCTTCTATTGGCCTAATTAAATTGATAGTTTTTTCTTTAAAGATTTTAATATGAATAAACTACTTTAGAGATTTTACAGTGGAGCCTATGGACCTCTCACTTCTTATAAAACTTTTAAAGAATTTCATTGCCTCCCCTTTGACATCCTCTTATTTACAAATCACCTTACTGTTCTCATTAGTTATAGAGCATATCCTATTATAGTTTCTCCTAGCTAAGAGAGAATTGAAGAAAAATTTTAAGCATTCATCAACTTCCTTTATCTAATTAACTCTAACTCTTCATTGGATTGGAAAATTATGATTATCTAGTACCTATAGATAATTTTTGAGAACTTTTTTCTCCTCATGCAATAGATGCCAATCTTTAAGGCTATTTACTGTTGGCTTTTGTATAGATAATTTTTGAAAACTGTTTTCTCCTCATACAATAGATACCAATCTTTAAGGCTATTTGCTGTGGGATTTTGTATAGAGAAGATTTTTTTCACTAACATTTTCAATCTCTAATTTGGTATTCTGACTTCTTTTAACATTTAGGAGTTTTGATTCTTGTTTTATTGGCTTTAGCTTCTACAAGAGTACTTATTGCTTTGATCCATTCATTGCTTCTTCCAATCCTCTATATATAGCCTCTTAAAATCCTTAAACATTAACAAGAAAGTTATTGAAATTGAAAGGGAATTTAAATCTAACCTTTGTAAATAAATTTTCTACCTTTATAGGAGTATGATCAAAGAAGCCTGGATCCATGGAAAAAGCTTTACTTTTAGTGAAAAGAGTAACCTAATACACATTCTAGTTTCTTTCTTATAAACCACCTAGAGGATTTCTTATTGCTCTATATAGAAGTTTGCCCCTCAAATTTGAGGTCAGTTAATTCCACTTTCTTAGTGTAATTAAAGAGATCCTGGTTGTAATTAAGCAGATTACAATTATCATAAGCTTCTAATCTATATATTGTGGAGTTGAGGTTTCCACAAAATAGCCAAGGTCCTTTGCAATATTCTTTTACCCTTTTTAATGTGCTCTAGATGTTAGTTCTTTGAAAAGCAGTGTTTAATCCATATACAAAGGTTACAAACATTAAAGCGTTTTCCATTTTAAAAACCACCTTAGAGTTTATAAGTTGCCCATATTTCACTAAGTCATCATTGTAACAAATAATGATCCTTCTAAAACTATTATATTGATGATTGGAGAGCAACTTCTATTGTGTTCCCAAATAGTTCAATTTATTCAATTTTTCCTTCTTGATTTTAGTTTCTGATAAACAAGGTTTCAAAGACTTCTCCGCTAGCACAAAATCCCTAAAAGCATTAAGTTTAGATGGGTAGTTTAGTCCCCTTATATTCTAAATAATAAAATTCATTTTAGATTGCTTTGACCTTTGGAGCTTTTCCTATTATCGGATCTCCTTGTTTTCACTTTTTAGAGATGTTCCTTCAGATTTCCCTATAATTTTTGTTCATCCTCCATTTGTGTTGCTGATAGTGCATTGTAACGCTAGTCAAAATAAAATAACTAGACTTACTACTATAGTAGTGGTGAGTCTAGGTCGATCCCACAGAGAGTGTGTGTAAAGTTTCCGAAATGAAAGTAACTAGTTTTTAGGTTTAGGGAGTTTGGTTTTATAAAATAAAATGAAACTAGAGTAATAAAAAAATTAAAGAAAACATGCAAAAAATGATAAAAGTGGGGAATTCAGTAGGGACCCAATTTTTTGGTTCAATCTCAGCTACACCTTAATTAAACATATCTCATTGATTTCTTGTTCTCTAACCTCTCATAGCAACTATTAATCGTGAGTTAATAATTAACCCAAGTTTTCCCTTAAATATTGTTTAATCAAGATACGATTGTTAATTGAACCTAACCACCAAATAACCTAGGATACGATCTCTAGATTTAATTAGGCAGCAACATTACAAATTAGGAAAATCGATTAATTAAGGCAACAACCACATACGATGTGTCATTTTGCCTAGGTTATGTTATCCCTAATGATTACGAATCATTAGTTGCTACACATGAATTTCAACATAACGATTACGAATTATATAGAAATTCTAGCAATGGATTTACGAATAAACGATTCGAACGCGTTAAAATCATCTTTTCACAATACCTAATGGGTTCATACATAAATAACCAAATAATAACGAGAATCCGATTATCTATACACAAAACCCAAATCAATCAATATAGGATAACACAATCAATTTATAATGAGAGAAAGAAACAACAAAAATAGTGAAATACACTTAACTTAGGTCGTCGGCGTCGATGTCACCTCCAAACTAGCGTCGGGAAATATTGCCCTTCATGGTTCTCTCCTAAGAAAATTCTTAAGACCCCACATTATAACCCAACCGAAACCCTCCTATTATACTGTGCGTCTTCTATTCTCCCTTGCAAGCTACTGTTCTATCTGATTTAGTGAATTAATTATTGGTCGAATTCACTATTCATGTCTCCTTTAAAGACCTACACTGTTATTCACTATTCATGTCTCTTTTAAAGACCTACACTGTTACTTTTCATTTTTAAGTAAAACATATGGTCTGCGTTTAATGCGTTCAACACACAACATCTGCGTTGATGGCAGACACAGGAATGCACAACGTCTGCGTACACAGCTGCTTTCCTTCTCATGCATTGTCGTTTCAGCGTGCTGCTGCTTCCCATCTGCACTACGTTGTTTTGGTTATGGACTGATTCCTTCTAGCTGCCTACACGCTGCCATATTGTTGCAGCTTCCTTTGTCTTTTTGTTTTTCTTTTCTTCTCCTACTATGCTTCCATTAGTTCACATAAATTGCATGTATTCCGTGAACAACTTTTCTACTTCTTTGTTGTGAGTAACTTTGAATTTTCTTTGTATTTTTTTCTTGTCTTCTTATCTTAATTATCTTCTTCTTACTCTATGAAGACAATTGAATATTGATCTTTAAAAAACGACCAAAATGTAGTGCTTTCGAGTCACTTTAACTTCTTTGCTTCCAAATTGTGCCTAAAATCACATGTGAGTCAAAGTGAGTATCTTAAGTCAAAGTGAGTATCTTAAGCAATTTCATGTCAATAATCAATAAATGTTGAGGAATAGACTCATAATCTTTTGTCCGTCCTCGGGCAAAACATTAAAATTAAGCTTAAAGACTTAAAGCATTTACTCAATTCTCATATGTTCCAAGAATACATAATCATAACAAAAATGAATGTCTTTCAAAAATCATAGCAAGAATTCAACATTCCATGCTTATACTCATGATCAATCAGCATTCAATACCTTTAAAAACTGAGCAATCCAATGGTGGACTTGGAAAATGTGTTTAAACAAGATATGTCCATAGGTGTTTAATAGCATTCATGATCGTATCATTTCATAACTTTGCATATCATTTCATTTCTCTACCACTAATGTTGACATGCAAACTCATGGATTAAAGGACTTTTTAGTGTTGTAATGTGGGAAAAGGTAAGGTGAGATGTATTTGGGTCAAGTAGCATGAAAGTCATTAAAGCTAGTGAAATAAATGCAACACTCAATATACATTAAGTGCACAACTCATTTAAGCTCTCATACACAAACATATGAAGAATAGTGTAACACAAAACCACCATAAAGAATATGCCTGAACATCCAAAGGAAATTCAAGAACATACCTTATGAAAATGACATGTTAGAACAATTACATAAACTTACTATGGCATCTTAGAGAACATAAGTATTTCCAAAGATCAAAACTCCTCATTTCATTCACAAAATGAAACTTACTTACATTGTCATTACATTACATAATCCATGTTTATACATAACATAACATTTGGAAGTTTAAAGTTCTATTCAAAAAGTTCAACTGAAAGGAGAAGCTAAATAAAAGTATTCTATCTAGACTCCGCAGATATCAGCTAACCAGATCTTTGAGCCATTCTTGTTTCCAAAATTGATTGTACGAGACTTTTATTACATCACCTTAAAAGCTAGATCTCCCTTGTACTTGAAAATAAATGTTTCAATTTTGATGAGTTTACGAACTCAGTGAGTGAATCATCATTGATGTGCTCACTCAATTCAGAACACAAATATCACAAATATATTTCCCAATTTAGCAGATGTATCACATCATTCAATATTAAATATAAGATCACAATATACATCATATCTCAACAATACATTATGAACTATAAACATTTGATATAATCATTTCAGAATAATGCAATCATTCATCTCAATCATTCATTTCATCCTCATGTACACAAACATTGCATATCATTATATCAACATAGTTCAGTAATTTTTCATAGTCATTCATATGATACATGTAAAGATATCTATATAAATGCAAATGCATATGTAACTCCACTTTCATTTTTACTTTGTTGTGACCGAGCCCCTATTTACTGTCCCATATTCGTTGTGGATTCCAGGCTTATTTCATATTCTGTCCCACATCCATTGTGGATACCAGGCTCATTAATAACTGAGCCTGTGGCTCTTTGTGCATATTTCTGAGCTTTAAGCTCTTTTTCACACTAGTCACTCCGATCATAACTCCTTTTATTTACTCATGCATAACAATGTGATGGAATACATCAATTCACATAATATGCTATCAATAACTTTCATTCAGTGTGCACAGTTATTTATCACATTCATCGTATCTGAGTCCGGCATTCAACATTCAGTTGAGTATATATTTTCCATATTCACATACAATTAGAAAGCACTTCCAATACAATCTCGAATATCAAACTCCTCGGACCATCGATGTCTAGAATTATCCCAATCATATCAATAACAGTTCAATATCTAAAAGTTAATCGCAAACAATTCAGCCCTAGTGAGAAAACATCTAGGTTAACTCACAATACTCTCTAGATAAGCTATTGCCTTAATGACCCAGAAATGTCTAGATGTTGACGATCAATTTATGCTTCTTTTATGATGCAATACACACATATAGTTCACACATTACTAATTTGATCAATCGTATGAATATTCAATCATGCATATATATATATTTGTGTGTGTATGTGTGTGTGTGCATGTGTGTGATGTTTAATGCATGCTCAATTGACCTTTTCGGGTATTAACTTTTCATAAATTTTGACCATTCAAACATCATTTTTTTTATACAACCATTTTGCAATCAAGTTTGTACCTTTAAGTTAGCTTGATTTACTCCAAATTCATCAACCATACTTTACACTTATCCTTGAACATTTCCATGATCAAAAGCATCTTTTAATACACACACAATTGTTTCTTTAAATATGAAATTTTAGCAAGCTAAATCTTTACATTCACTAAACTTTTTCCAGCAATGTATATTCATACATTTACCCAATTCTCATTCATAAATACCCCATATTCTTCAATACTCATTCATCCACACCTTATACACATTAATCATGTCCTTAAGGTCATGTTTGCATTAAAAGAATTCATTTATTCCTTTAACAAATCATAATTTTCCAGATTTGAACTCAACCACATCAAAACAGTCCATTCTTTAGATTATGACATTAATTGACTACATAAACTTATCAAACTCTCAACCAATTAATCAAGCATAAATCTAGGCTCATTCCTAGCCTTAATCAAGTCCAAATATACCAATTTAGAGTTAAATTCTCAGCTGGTTCAATATGTATACAAGGCTGAAGTTAAAATTCCAGAATTTGTCATCAACATCACTAATGTATGTAACTTTTCTACCTTCAACACCTCACGAATTTTACAAGCTTAGAAACATCATTAACACATGAAATTTTCCAGATTTCATGTCCCTTAAGGTTACTTCATTTCAAGTTAATTTAAGCTCCATATTGGTTACACTAAGGCTTACAAAATTTTGCTCACTTATGTCATTAACATTCACTTTTTTACAAACACACCTACAACTCTAATTTTCCAGATTTGAAAACACCTTAATATCACCTATCTTTAGCATGAATTCCTCATCAATTATACTTCAAATCCCAACTTTAATAATCCATAAAACAGACCATAAACTTCTATTTTCGTATATGTAAAAACGGAATAGAAAAGTACCCATTCATTCTCCATTTTCCGGCACATCTTCAATGTCAACATCATATACAATCTATCCCAATTTAACCATCATAATCTTTCTATTATAACATGCCATCAAGAACAACACTTTACTTATTTAGCTTCCAATTCCAGTTCAATTCATCAAGTCTACCTTGTCCTCCTTACATGCAAAATCATCCCAAATTCAAGATGGAAATTAGATGGCTTTTAGCTAAGATAAAAGACAACAATAATCTGATTCTTTAGCTATTTTGTAAAGGGTAAAAGCATGTATTTGGTGTGGTAGTTTAGCATAGCTTCAAAAAAAAAAACACAGGGATGGAAGATAGAAGCAAGTTTTGGTGGTGAGAGATGAGAAGAGATGAAGAATGAACAAGGCTGAAACAACTCTTGCAGAAACATTACACCTTAGATGGTAGATGTCACCATATTACATTAACATATGTCCCTAAGCATGTAAGCCACTCATCCCTTCCATAAGCCACCAAATGTCACCTAGTTACTAGTCCATTTGTCACTCAATCATTTTTGCCATTTGTCAATTAATTACCCATGCCAAACGTCACTCGTTTGTCTATGCCATTTGTCATTTATTTTGAAGGGTTTTAAACTAGAAATTTGGAGGGAAACATTATAGTTGAAGGGTTTTAAACTGGGCAGGAATAAGATTGAGCACTTTAAGTGCACCTTTTTGGGAAATAGGATGGATTCAGATGTGGAGGTTAAGATTAGTTTAGAATTTATACCATAGAAAGAATGTTTTAGGTATCTATAATCTATCATCCAAATAAATGGAGAGACCAGTGAGGACATTGTTCATTGTATCAGATTATGGTGTCTTAAATGGAGAAGTACATCAAGAATTTTACTAGATAAGAAGATACTAATCAAGCTCAAAGGTAAATTCTATCATATAGTGATTATGTCAGCCATACTTTATAGGGCAGAATGTTGGCCCATCAAAATAGTGCATAGTTATAAGTTAATAGTTGCTGAGATAATGATGCTCTGTTGGATGTTTAATCTTACTCGAAGAGATAAGGATAGGAATGTAATGGTTAGATACAAATTAAAGATGGATAATATTAATGAAAAATTTAGAGAGATAAAGCTTAAGTGGTTTAAACATGTTAAGAGGAGACATCCTGATGCTCCAATGAGAAGATGCGAGAAGATTGTACTTAGTGACTGTAAGAGGAAAAAGGAAGGGCTATGAAGAAATGGTGGGGAGATGATTAAGAATGATATGGCTCTTCTGAAACTTACTAAGGATGTGGCTCTTAATTGAGAACTTTGGCACACTAAGATACGGCTAGAGGATCTCATATAGAGAGATTTTCTTAACAAGTCTTTTAAACTTTTTCATTGGAGTTTTATGTCTTGTATTTAATCTTATCCTTTTATATGTAGTTCTTCCCCTTTATTTATTTATTCTGAGCATTTCCTCACATAGCCTATACATTATCTTGTAATAACATGTTTGTTTTTCTTTATTTACTTGTCTTTTCTCTTATTTGTGTATTTTTTACCATATTATATATATTATGTAAATTTTTCAAAAAATTTCTCTCAACCAGTTAGGGATAAAGTTACAAATTTATAGACCTCTCCAAACCCTACATTCAGCGAGACTTTTACTAGGTTGATGCTATTATTGATGATGATGATGATTGTATAATTAATCCTTAGACTTGAGACTGGTAGAGTATCACATTAGGAAATTACTATATTTTAATGCTACTTATGACCTATCTTGCTTAAGGTAGGTTAGTCGGTAGTACTTTGATATAGTACGAACCATATGGAGAGAGTGAGTAAGTCAATAAAGGATTCATCACTCTAAAGTAATGTTCTATTATTTTTGATTTGCAGTGATTTAATGAATTCTCTAGCCAGAGTGAATTGATATTTAAAAAGGTGTTTTCAAATATCAATTGTAAAAAAATTACTAATTAGCAAGAATGAATATGATTAGATTTGAAAGGAGTAGACGCTATATCCATATTCTATGTCCAATTAGAACATTGGATAACAAAAGGATTAAACTATACATTATAACCTTGCAGGGACAAGTTTAGTCAAAACATTTTAACATTTCTAATATTTCGATGGTCATGACATATTACTAAATATCAATCTTGATTTATGATTATAAATTGTTTAATTGGGTAACTAAAGATAAATTAAAAGCAGTTCTAATTTTTCTAATTTTAATTTCAAATTGGCATGATAATTTATAATCAATGCCAACATTTTAGGAACTTAATAGGTCACATATAAAAAAAACAGTTAAAAGGGAAAATTAATTTAAATTAAGTTAGACTTAATTGGGAATTTTGAGAAACTTTAATTGTCAAATATGAGATATTGATTTTATTAAAATTAAATTAAATTATAATTAGAGTTTAACATTAATTATAATTGGAATATTTAATTTTAATAAAATCAATATCTCATATTTGACCATTAAAGGGAGTTAGAACTCTTGTTTATTTGCTCTAAAAAATTGTGTTTCTTTTTCTTTGCTCTATGGATAATGTTATAGGTTGGATGCTTAGATAGCTCATAGTTGACGCACTAAAAAGTTTTAATAAGAATTTCGAATTAGGTGTAATTTCTTTATTTTATTGATATATTCTTAATTGATTGTTTAATTATTTCATAACATTTAGTGATTAGTGACATGAAATTGCTCAAGATACTCACTTTGACTCCTTTGTGATTTTAGGCACAATTCGGAAGAAAAGAAGTTAAAGTGGGCCGAAAGCACAATAATTGGGCCATTTTTCGAGGATTAATTTTTACTTGTCTTCATATGGCAAGAAGAAGAAAATCAAATGACAAGAAAGATGGTAACACAAAGAAGAAGAACATGGGTTGCATGTATTATGCACGGATTTGCATGGCCATTCAAGTTATTAATTTAATTAATGGATGTTAGAGTAGTGCTGTAAAGGTAATCACCTTTAGCACTTTTGTACTGACTTTGTTTTGATTAATAAAGAGAAGGGCATTTTTCATTAATTTTATATTCATTTATATATGAATTGATATTGATTTTAAATCGAATTAATGAAGTCTATGATACAAAACATAGCATGAAGGAAATCATGATGAGATCATGATAATGAGATTCCTATAATATGTAATTATAATAGTATCTAAATAATCCCTAGCCATAGGATTAATAAGCAAGACATTATTAATCTAGACTGACAATCACATATTATAGTCCTTGGTTTTATCAAGTAGCGGATCTCATAAACTGTAAGCATGAGATGTTTAAAGTTAACATGTGGATGCTTACTAAGGGTAGTAATTACATCAGATAACCCGCTATGAGATTATCATATGAATGATCTATCAAATGTTAATGATTAATCTCATCATAGAAATGGTGCAAATATTCTTAGACTTGAGGTACTCAAGGATATCTTAGATACTAATCCTGTTCTTTGACATCATTCCTTGTTACCTCATGACGAGGTCGCTCTTAAGGTGGTGATTGGGTACAGCTATTAGTATTTGAAGGTAATTAGGTAACCAATAAAGGATTCACTGCTTTTGATAGAAGGAGATGATACCTATGGCATCTTGTTGGGATCATTAATCGAGAGTCTCTATCCAGAGCAGTTATGTGTCATGAAGAGAGTCTTCAATGACATATAAGAGTAATGAGGTCCTAAAATAAGAACTAACATCACTTGGACTAGATGTGACGTAGTCAGTCTAGTGGGAGTTGACACATAGTCTATACTCCAAACCAAGTGGAGTATAGTATGGTAAAAGAACGAATTGCACAGTAATTGTCTATGGAAAGGTTCATACGTTGAACAATTAACTATCGAAGAGTTCGTGTGTTAATCCACTTATATTCTGGAAAATTGGCATCATGAAACCCTTCATGATTTGATTAAATTAAAAGTTAATTCAAGTGCGTAAAATAACCGGGAACCTAAGGGTCACACGCATAAAAGATCGGATGAAAACAATAAGGTTTATGGCCAAATTTAAGTAAGCCATAATCGTGATTCATAGGTCAGGATCGTGGCCGAAGGCGAGCCTATTTTTTAAGTAGGCCACGATTATAGCCTTGTTAGCCACGATTGTGACAGAGGGCACGAATGAGTACATAAATGAGTGTACACAAGTTCTTACCACTTCTTACACACTCAAGTGACAACATAAGGGCTCTAGAATAGTTCTAGAGTGAGAGAGGTATCAAGAACCTTGTTCTTACAATTCATGCAATTGTTGCATGAATTAAAGGGCATATAACAATATTCTTGATCTATCTTCCATCATTTTGAGCATCTACTAGAACTCATTTAGTTTGGTGCTGAAAATCACCCTTATACAATGTTTCTTCATCTTCTTTACATGTTCTTGGGTGATCAAGGAAGGGTTTGGTATTTGCAACAATCCAAACAAGGAGAGGAATCAAGAAAGGAGGAGAAACAATAGGTAAAAAAAATTTATATTTTATGTTCTTATATATATGTCTATGCATGCATGTATGATTCTATTTTTTCGGGTTGTCATGGTGTTAGAATCTAGATTCCGACACTTCCACTACATTTGCATGCATGTGATGCATGCATCCATGGCAAACCCAGCAATGTTATCAGAGCAACTTTATGCATGTAATAGATGATGTATTGAACATGTGCAAAGTGTTTGCTAGGTTGTGACTGACATGCATATTGATTTCGAATAATTCGTGTAAATTGTAGAAAATTTTTTTTTCTGATGTTCCTTTTCAAAAATGTTTATAAAATGTTATATTATGTTTATGTAAAACAAAATTGCAATTGAATGTCATTTGCTATTTTATTTCGAATTAATATTTAGATCGTTTATATGTTGCTTTCTTGAAATTTTGGGAAAACTGAATGCATATATTGATTTTTGAAAATTTCTTAATAATCTTAGAAATTTTTTTCTGTTTTTCTTTAACACAAATGTTTATAAGGTGCTATGTTATGTTTTTGTAAAAATAAAATGAAATTAAGTGTCATCTGCAATTTTATTATGAATTTAGTTTCAACCTGATGCATGTATGAAGTTCTGGAAATTCTGGAAATATATTGAACATGCATGCTTGTAAATTCCATATTAATTTTTATAAAAATTATTTTTATAAATTTTATGCATGCACATGTAATATTGAGATGTTGCCATGTGTATGAGATGCATTATACTTATTGTTAAAGTGGTTATCTTATGCATACATAATGTAATGTTTGATTTGTGTTAGAAGTAATATGACAAGTGTCATAGACATATGATGTCCTGGCTTATTCCAATTTATTAATAAATCAAATTTATTGATTTGATTCAATTATTAAATAAAGTCAAAGTCAACATTGGTCAACTTTTTGAAAGTTGGAGTTGACTTACTTAATGACTTATAATACATGTATTTCGGTTTTGAGACCTAAATAAGGTTTTTATATGATAAGAAAAATATTATTTTGATGAAAATAACATGCTTAATGCATGTGCTTGAAATTAGGGTTCAAGAAATTTTCCGAACATCGAATCAATCTCTTTAGTGTCTAGTAGGTTAACTTATTTATCTTGACGATTTTGGCCGTCAAGATAATTTTGACATTTGCTGAAATTGTTTAGATAAATTTTAGATGACTTAGGGATATTTAGATGACTAATTGATGTAAAGGAATTTTGGAAACCCTAGGGATTAATTTAGAATTAATCCAAGTAGAGCACAACATTTCTAGTGTGACTAGATAAAGGCATATAAACTAGGATTAAAGTGTTTAATCTAGACATCAAAATAATTGAATTTTAGGGTTCCTGATGGAATCATATTCATAATTTAGATTAGAAAAGACTAAGATTAGTACTCAATTAGGTTTAAGAGTTGAATCGAATCATGAACTTTAGATGCATAGTCAAGTCACAACCTAAATTAAACCTCCTTTGTGTGATACATGCATTAGATGCATTTTAAGGGTAGCTATAGACATAGGCTCAATTGAAAATGAGTTGTCCATAATCTGAATGTATATATGTGATATCCATATTCAAGATCATCCAAGTAGTGATGAGACCAAATGACAAATTTCTCAACCAAATATTAGGACTTATGCCTTCCATTAATATGGCAAGAACTAGAGTTCTTTTAGAGATGGGGTGTTGGGCAAACCCGAGCCCGCTCTGCACGAATATGTTCAAACCTTGAAAATTAGATTTCCAGATTAATAGGTTGGTCCATACTGGAAGCGTTGATTTGTTGGGCAAACCCAAGGTCAATGTGGATAGAGGCGAAGTTGGGTAATATACATAGGATGTATATAAAGCAAAGTTGATAACCCAATGAGTGTGCTAAATCAATAGTTGATGGCACAAGTCAATAGTTGCATAACTGAATGCAATTCGTATGAATGATACCTACCGATTAACCTAAGGTGGCTTGTTGGGCAAACCCAAGGTCATTTTTGGTGATATTGGATATCAACTTATTAACAAAACTATAAGTTTTTTCAAATTCGTAGTGAGGGCTATAGATTTGAATAAGAATAGTGGGACCTATAATGCATGTGATTAAAGTCCTTATTGGTATGCATTAATGTACATTTTAACACTTTCTCTCATTCTTCTAGGTTATTGAATCACCACGATGTCTTCATCTAGTGTGAACCTATGCTCCCTGTTAGATTCCAACAAAATAACGGGACCAAACTTTTTGGATTGGCTATAGAATTTGAGAATTGTTCTCAAATCTGAGAAACTAGGATATGTCCTAAATGAACCACTTCCCGATCCCCCTACAGTCGATGCATCTGATGAAGATCAGAATGCTTACAAGAAGCTATTGGATGATAGTAAGATGGCTAGTTGTATAATGCTGACCTCTAAGTCACCAGAAATGCAAAAGCAACATGAGGCTATGGATGTTCATACTATAGTCTACCATATAAGGGAACTGTTTAATGAACAAGCCCGATCTGAAAGGTTTGAGACCTCGAGGTTACTTTTCTGTTCAAATATGGCTGAGGGATTATCTCTAGTACAATATGCGCTGAAGATGTATAGTTACAATGAGAGGTTAGCTAGTTTGGGTTTTGTAATGGATCATGAATTAAGTGTCGACTTAATTCTGATTGGTTTGACCGATAGTTATTCACAATTCATGCTTAACTATCATATGAACCAAATATCCACAACAATACCTGAGCTGATTAATCTGCTCAAAACAGTTGAGAAAACTGTCAAGAAAGACAATAAGGCTATTATGCTGGTGGGCTCTACTTCTTGTTCTTGGAAGAATAACCAAAAGAACAAGAAGAAGTCCAAGAAGCTAGTAGGAGGTGTAGCCAAGAAGAAGGTAAAGGAGTAACTTCAAAGGCGATATGCTTCCATTACAACAAGGAAGGATATTGGAAGAGGAACTGTAAAGCTTATCTTGAGTCATTGAAGCAGAAGAAGGCATTAGATGCTCCACCGTTTACTTCAGGTATGATATTTGTGTTGGATCGGAAAAAGAAAGCATGTTATATTTGGAGAAACGGTAGATTTCAAAACATTTAAGAAATCATTTTTCCAGCGAAAGCAACAAATCCAAATCATCATGCCAATCCATATATCATATGGTATGAGGATAATAAAAAAATAAACAAGATGAATAGTATTACTAACTCCTTTGCTATAGCTTTAAATCCTCGCTGCGCTATCCTCTCTTTCTTCTTGTATCCAAATCCTTTGCTTTCCTTTAGCAATCTATCTTCTCCTTGTTATTGTATCCTCAACCAATTTGATTTACCTCTTGTTCTTCGAGGAAAACTAGGTTAAAAAAATCCTTTGGTGGGAAAGGAGAAGAAATGTTTGGAGGAGATTTTCTTAGAAGAAGATGAACCAAAAATGAGACTC
>JAOQMS010093032.1:0-19464 GCA_027563885.1 Erythroxylum longipes | reverse complement strand
TGACTTGTATGTGAATTTTGAACTTAAGTAATGCGTAGTAGAATTGAACCTTAAATGAACAACTTTGCACTTGGAATCCAACTGAGTATTTTTATGGCATGAAATAATATGTTGAAACTTACATATGTATAACTAAGTAATGTATGCTACGTGTATGTGTTATTTTTTGGCTTAGAGATATGGAAATGTTCCATTTTATAGGTTGGATCGATAAATAAAGGCATAATGCTTTACTTGATTTTAGTGGTTAATGATTGCATATGATTTTTGTGATGGATGAGATACCGATTGGCCAATCGTGTGCTAGGCACAACAAATTAGGCGACCCCTATACCTTTGACGCTAGTACATAAAAGTCAAGTTCTTGTATCGATACCATTATACGAGACTTATGGGTGATTGCATACCTAGAGGTCTGGTCACTGACGAGGTCATTACCTAGGGTCATGATGCTCTTGTCGACTGTAGTCTGGACTTAACACAGATGAAAGTCGAGCCAGCACTGGGAATCGATGGGTGTGCACACTAGTTTAGTTGATTTGTGGTGACACACATAACTATTTGGCCAATACTGAGATTTGGCTTCATAATGAGATTTAATTTATACACGTAATTGTTTTTTGTATCTTGTGTACTAGAACTGGAACCTATGCCCATCGGATGAGTGATTAATAGGCCAGGCCTATGTGGTTCCTAACCGGTATGTATTGAGTCATAGGCTAGCCTATATGTTTCTATGTCATGTATCTTCATTTCATGAGTGGTTGTGTGCATGCTAGATGTGTGAAAAATTCATCCTCAGGTTATCTTGACTGTCTTGGTGTGAACTGGGTTCTGTTTGAGATATATGTTTTTCCTGCTCACTGAGTACATAGCGTACTAACCCCCTCTGCTTTCCAACCATGCAGGTTAATTTGGTGAACTTGAAGCTTTGAGTGGATCATGGGTCTTTTGACATTTTCGGGGCATTACTACACGTGGGTAGTCTTTGTTTTGTTCTTTTGTTGTTTAGTGGCTCATGAGTATGTAGACATATTTGATGATTGTGTAAATTAAGGCGTGAATGTCTTACGATTTGTAAATGACCTTATGTATGAAACTTTTGTATTGTTGCTAAGATTGCTCTTGAGTGGACTTAAAAGTATAGAAGTTGTGGTTGAATTTTAATGTGAATATAGAAGTGTGTTTCAAAGTGATCTATAGGTGTTGCAATTAAGTTTTGGAATTTTCAAAATACAGTCGTTATGCTGCCCAATTTTTATTTATTTATTTAATTATTTTTGTTTAAAAGAATGTACAGTTAGCCTTGCATAGTCGAGTTAAGTGGTACTGTGAGGCATCCTTAGCTCGAGTATGCAGCAGTTGTCATGTGCACAATATGGTTCCGAGTTATGACAATTAAATTGGTATTAGAGCTAAGTTGTTTTTGTTTTCAAAAGTGTTATTATTGTTTTCAAAAGAACCATGAGCCTTAGGAGTCGAGTCTGGGTGTCACAAGTATTTAGTCGAGAGGTTGAATCTCGGATCATTAAGTTGACGTCCTTAATGATTGCATGATTTTGACCTCTGCGAGAGTACTTATTGACATTTCTTGGGGTCTTTTGGACATCGGATAAGCTAGGTTTAGTCCCCTATGTGTTATGAAATAACTTTTTTTTTAATTTCATAGTGATAGCATGGTTGGACAAGGAAGGGGAAGTTGTTGCAAGGCTGGACCTTTGCGACCTGAGCCAGAGGAACACATCTTTGAAGCTGTCACAGATCTAGCAGTCGTTAGCTCTTCGGCTTATAGGCAACCTCACACTGAAGCACTGTCGACGGTAGCTCAACTGGGTTTGCCGCTAGTGCCGATGGAGGATTAGCATCAGGTGATGACATGGTGGGCATAGTACACTGCGTGGCAGCAGCCTAGAACTGGAGTGCCACAGATGCCGCCACAGGTATTTCCATCTCAATAGCCAGTAGTGGTATCTAGTCTTGTTTTATAGCAACATCCGATGCTTGAAATCTTGGGTTATATTGAGGCAAGGAACCTTTGGTGTGGTACTTTTGATGGATGTGGTGATGTTACTGAGGACAAAACTTGGATGAGATGGACTACAGAGACATTCCACGATATAGGGCTGTCTGATGAGATGAAGCTGAAGGTAGTTGTCTGATTGCTAGAGGATGATGCTAGAGTTTGGTGGGAAAATGTTTGGGGACGCTACCATAATCAGATTTCCTGGGTGGATTTTATTAATAAATTCAACGGACAATATTATACCAGATTTGATAGAGATTAGAAGAAAGTTGCCTTCTTTGAACTTGCACAGGGGAATAGGTCAGTGCACGAGTTTGAGACGGAGTTGAGAGAACTTACCACCTATGTCCCAGAATATATGGCAGATGAAGAAAATCCATGTGTTCGGTTTGAGACTAGATTGTATTTGGCAATCCAGGAGAGAATGATGGTTAAACCACTACCACGTTCAAGGAGATGGTACAGTTGGCCAAGAGAGCGGAGAGGTTAGTGAAAGAGCGCTTAAGATTGTGGGAGATAAAGAATCGAAAAAGGAAGGGAGGAAGTCTCTCCAGTCAGCAACCCAAGAGGAGCCATGGTAGTTTAGCTCTGGGTAGTACTAGAAGTGTTGTATCAACAGCTGTCAGTTTCCGGTCACCACTGCCAGAAGGTCAGAATGCTGCCCCTACTATCAACTCTGCTTCTCAAGCTCAACCATCTCTGTCCGAACAATGCAGAAACTACAAAAAGGTATATTCAAGAAAGTGTACGGAGCTGAGAAGGTGTTTTCAGTGTAGAGAGATAGGGCACTTGAGGAGAAATTGTCCACAGTTGATTTGGACTTCAACTCGAGAGGGAGATAGATCGGTGCAACCAGTGAGACTCCGAAGGGAGACTACCAGGACAGGTGCTCAGTCTTCTGGATCCACGTAGAGGATTGGTGTGGGCAGTAATACATCTCCAGCAAGTCAACAGTATTCTACTTCGTGAACTCAAGGCCGAATTTATGCAATGACAGAGGAAGACATTCGATCCAATCCAAACACAATTACAGGTATTTTACGGATTAATTGTTTTTTATATTATGTTGTTGTATTACCATATTGTGATACATGTTCGATGTAGTATCAGTAAACTCTAAAATAGTATGAATTACTAACGTGTAGTGTTTTTAGGTGTTATGTGTCTTCTTGGTAGAGATGCTAAAGTTTTAATTGACATTGGCGTGCGAAGGTTCTTTGTCAGTGTGACTTTCACCAAGGGTATTAGTTGTCCCTTGGAGCCATTAGATCCCCCTCTCATTATAGTCAATCCTCTTGGAGAGCCAATGGCTTGTGATGAAGTATATACAGCTTATAAGATAAAGGTCAGTGATGTTGTTCTAGAGGCAGATCTTATTCCCCTCGATCTCTAGGATTTCGAGGTTATATTAGGGATGGAGTGGTTAAAGAGGCATCGCGCTAGGGTTGATTATTATAAGAAAGAGGTGGAGTTTGACACTTAGGGTGGAGTCCCGGTTAAATTTATTGGTGATCGACGGATGTTCATGAGTTGTTTGATATCGGTGGTCAAGGCTAAGAAGTTGATTTGTCGGGGATGCCATGCATATCTCGTACTTGTGATTGACACTTTGGAACAGAGGGTCGAACTTAGAAATGTTCCTATTGTGTGTGAGTTACCCGATGTCTTTCTAAAAAAGTTACCTAGATTGCCACCTGATTGGGAGTTTGATTTTACTATTAACTTGGTCCCAGGGACAACACCGATATTTATACTACCGTATCGCATGGCACCATCAGAATTAAAAGAGCTGAAGGTTGAGTTACAAAAGTTATGTGATAAAGGCTTCATCAGACCAAGTCGTTCACTATGGGGAGCACTAGTATTGTTTATTAAGAAGAAGGATGAGACTCTCCATTTATGTGTTGATTATCGGTAGTTAAATAAGGTTACCATCAAAAATAAATATCCAATCCCTAGGATTGATGACTTGTTTGATTAGTTGAGAGGAGCTTCAATATTCTCAAAAATAGATATAAGGTTTGGGTATCATCAGTTGAAGATTGCTGAAAGTGATGTGCACAAGACTGCTTTTCGAACGAGGTATGAACACTATGAATTTTTGGTGATGCCGTTCGGATTGACAAATGCACCTAAAACATTTATGGACCTCATGAATAGGGTGTTCCATCCTTATTTAGATCAATTTGTCATAATCTTCATTGATGATCTTTTGATTTATTCTAAAGATGGGGAGTAACATGCTATACATCTCTAAATTATGTTACAAATACTTCGCAAAAGACAATTGTACGCGAAGTTTTCAAAGTGTGAATTTTGGCTGAAGGAGATAGGATTCCTTGGGCATGTGGTATTTGAAGAAGGTATTTTTGTGGACTCAAAAAAAAGTAAAAGCTATACTTGAGTGGGAACAGTCTATGAATACGACAGAAGTTCGCAACTTTTTAGGTATAGCTAGTTACTATCGGAGATTTGTTGAAGGTTTCTCAGTACTTGCAGCCCTTTTATCAAGGCTTACTCGGAAGGGGTTAAAATTTTAATGGGATGATAAATGCGAGGTGAGTTTTTAGGAACTAAAGAAGCGACTGACTGCACCAGTGCTTGCTTTACCTACCCAGGGGGTTGGCTATGAGGTATATAGTGATGCCAGTAGCCAGGGACTTGGATATGTGCTTATGCAAGCTAGACGAGTGATAGCATATGCTTCTAAACAGTTGAAGAAGAACAAGCTAAATTATCTTACTAATGATTTGGAGCTCACAGCGGTGGTGTTTGCACTCAAGATTTGGAGACACTATCTTTATAGCGAGACTTGCTGTATATACACCGACCACAAGATTCTAAAGTACTTAATGACACAGAAGGAACTAAACCTCAGACAAAGGAGATGGTTAAAATTGATTAAGGATTATGATTTAATGATTGAATATCACCCAGGAAAAGTAAATGTGGTAGCCGATGCACTGAGTTGTAAGTCCTGTTTGATAGTAATTGTTAAGAAAAATCCTTATATGACTCATTTGATGAGCATTCGGATCCTTGGGGTTGGACTATCAGTGGCTGAGGATGACAGAACATTACTAGCATAGTTTGAAGTTCGACCAACACTATTTGATGAGATTAGAAGAGTATAGGCCGATGATCCCGATTTAAAGGTTATTAAAGAGAAATTGCCATCTGAAGAGAATGAGAGTTCCGATTAAGAGAAGATGGGTTGTTAGTCTTCAGAGATAAGAGTCTGTGTGCCAGATGACCAGGCTTAGGCGAGCTATCTTGGAAGAAGCTCATAGTTTGGCTTATGCTATGTATCTTGGTAGCATGAAGATGTGTTGAACTCTTAAAGAGAGCTATTAGTGGCTAGGGATGAAGAGAGAGATAGCGGAATTTGTGTCCAGATGTTTTTCCTGTCAACAAATAAAGGCAGATCTTCAAAAGCCCATGGGTATGTTACAGTCTTTGTTTATTCCAAAATGGAAGTGGGAGCATGTGACAATGGATTTTGTAGTTGGACTACCTCGTCCATCGAAAGGCCACGATGCTATTTAGGTTATGGTGGATAGATTGACGAAGTTTGCTCATTTTCTACCCATCCACACAACCTACACGTTGGAGAGGTTGGCAAAGCTCTATATCAATGAGATTGTGAAGCTACATAGGGTACCAGTTTCTATATAATATCAAATAGGGATATGAGATTCACCTCCCGATTTTGGTCAAAATTTCAAGAATCTTTAGGGACTAAACTAAAGATTAGTACTGTTTTCACTCCTAGACTGATGGTCAGTCGGAGAGGACTATTTAGACATTAGAGGACATGCTGAGAGCATGTGTGATAGAGTTAGCTGGGATTGACACTTGCCTTTAATAGAATTTGCTTATAACAATAGTTATCAGACAAGTATCGATATGCCACCATATGAAGCACTTTATGGGAGAAAGTGTAGGACACCTTTATGTTGGGATGAAGTTGGTACAGCTAAAGACGAAGGAGCAGAATTGATAGAAATTACCACTCAAAAAGTAAAAGTCATTCGGGAGAAATTGAAAGCTACTTAGGATCATCAAAAGAGTTATGCAAATAAGAGGCGACAACCATTGGAGTTTGTAGTTGGGGATATGGTTTTTCTTTGAATATCACCATGGAAAGGTATTATTTGATTTTAGAGTCAAGGGAAGCTGAACCCTCGATATATTAGATCTTTCTATATCCTGGAGCGCATTGGGACTATGGTGTATCGGTTAGAATTGCCACCGAGCTTGGATAGGATTCATAATGTGTTCCATGTCTCGATGCTTAAGAAGTATCTACCAAACCCATCTCATGTTTTAGAGACACCTCTAGTGGAACTAAGAGAAGACCTGAGTTTTGAGGTAAAACTAGTCCAGATTCTAGATTGGCAGATAAAGAGGTTACGCAGTAAGGAAGTTCTCACGGTCAAAGTTCTTTGGAAATGCAACAGGGTTGAGGAGATGACATGGGAGCCTGAGAATGCTATGAGACGTCAATACCCCCATTTATTTGCATCCTCGACTTAGGAGTTCCGAGGACGAAACTCTTTTAAGGGGGGGGGGGAGGATTTGTAACATTGGATTCTTTAAGCCCTCTTTTTATTATTCTATACTTGGGGATACTAATTTATATTGACATATAAATGGTTGTATATGAGTTCAAAAAATGTATTTGAACCCTTTCGATATATATGCCAGTGACATGTAATGTTATATTCCCTTATATAAACTTAGAGTGCATCAATATGTGAAATTTTGGAGATTTATGACATATAAGCTTCTGAATTTATAAAACCGAGTCAATTGTATGGATATGGCCATAGTGGCTGAGGTAAATGTGTTTAATACCTTAAAGGTGATTAGACATGATTTATAGCCTTATTGGACACTTAGAAAGCTTAATTTGAAAAGTTGATGTATATAAGGGCTTATATGCAAATTGTTAAAAGTTAAGGGTAATGTAATTTTCCAATTCTTGAAAGACCAAACAGTAATTTTATAACGTTAAAGGGCTTAATTATAATGTTCAAAAGTCTGGAGACTAAAATGAAAACAAAAATTTTGGTCATTCTTAAATTTTGAGCTTAATTGCAAATTTAGGAAAAATTGGAGGGTATAACGGTAATTTCATATAAGCTAAGGGAAAAAAGGTAATTTTAACATTTATGGTCAAAGATGAGTCAATAATTTAGATATTTCTTCATGTATGGCCGTGCATCTCTTCACTAAACATTAGAAACACCTTGTTTTAATTAAAAGAAAGCAGAAGAAAGGAGAAGAGAAGTTTCGGCCATCACCTACCTTTCACCAATTTTTTGATTCTTTAACCCAAACCAAGGTGTTCTAGGGTAATTTTGGGTCAAGGAACTCAAATATACCATTATATTAGAGAAATTATCAAGGGATTAGACGATACCACTAAAGGAAAGTTTAGGTAAATTTTGTCTCATCTCTCTCTACGTTATGATTTTGAGTTTGGTGTGAAAATATGTTGTTCTCCATGCTTGATTATGCATGAAACATGGTTTAGATGAATGAAATGAGTCATGGAGAAGTTTCCTTAAGCCAAAACTAAAATGCCCTTTTCTTTGGTGAAAGTTTGTGAAATTTTGAATAACTTTCGAAATTGATGGTTTAAATGAATTCTATGGTGTTAATTGTATATGTATAATGTGACTTGATGGAAAAAATAAAGAAGATGTATATGGAATAAGGCTTGGCCGAAATTAAGGTGGAAGAAATGGATTAACGTGATGAGTGGTATAATTATAATGAATATGGCTTAAATGAGGGGAATTGGAGTTAATGGAATGGTGAAATGTATGGTTATTTAGAAGTGCTTGTTATATCGCAAGATTGGAGCATGACTTACTATGATAAAGTTTTGAAAATATAATTTAAAAGCGATGCACATTAGGTGTTTGATAAAATGCCTAAGTGAACATAGCTTAGGAATTAAAGATTTTAATGGTGTGCATTGGAAAGAAGATTTCATGTATGCTTCGCGTAAACTTGAATTTTTTCTTAGATTGATGAGTAGTGGCCTAATGTGTTTGGATTCAAATGTGCATAATTGTTCTTTGAAATGTGTAAGTATTGGATCAAAGGCATTAAATGCCTTGGAAAATGTAAAAGTTTGTGTTTTATACACTTTGGTGGTGGTTTATATATATGAGGTACATGTTTGAGAAGTATATCTGACATACACATGCATGATGACTCGTATGTGAATTTTAAACTTAAGTAATGCGTAGTAGAATTGAACCTTAAGTGAACAACTTTGCACTTGGAATGCAACTGAGTACTTTTATGGCATGAAATAATATGTTGAAAATTACATATGTATAACTGAGTAATGTATGCTACGTGTATGTGGTCTCTTCTGTCTTAGCGCTATAGAAATGTTCCATTTTATAAGTTGGATCGATAAATAAAGGCATAATGCCTTACTTGATTTTAGTTGTTAATGTTTGTATATGATTTTTGTGATGGGTGAGATAACGATTGGCCAATCATGTGCTAGGCACAACAGATTAAGCAACCCCTGTACCCTTGACGCTGGTACATAAAAGTCAAGTTCTTGTATCGATGCCATTATACGAGACTTGTGGGTGATTTCATACCTAGAGGTCTGGTCACCGACGAGGTTATTACCTAAGGTCATGATGCTCTTGTCGACTGTAGTCTAGACTCACAATAGATGAAAATCAAGCCAACATTGGGAATCGGTGGGTATGCACGCTAGTTTGGCTAATTAATGGTGACACACATAACTATTTGGCCTATTATGAGATATGGCTTCCTGATAAGATTTAATTTATACACGTAATTCTTTTTCAGATATTGTGTACTAGAACTAGAACCTATGTCCATCGGACGAGTGATTAATAGGCTAGGCCTATGTGATTCCTAACCGGTACGTATTGAGTTATAAGCTAGGCCGATATGTTTCTATGTCATGTATCTTCATTTCATGAGTGGTTGTGTTCATGCTAGATGTGTGAAAAACTGATCCTCAGGTTATCTTGACTGTCTTGGTATGTACCAGGTTCTATTTGCGATATATGTTTTTCCTGTTCACTGAGTACATAGCGTACTCACCCCCCTCTACTTTCCAACCATGCAGGTTAATTTGGTGAACTTGAAGCTCTGAGTGGCTCGTGGGGTCTTTTAACATTTTCGAGGCATTACTACACGTGTTAGTCTTTGTTTTGTTCTTTTATTATTTAGCGGCTCATGAGTATGTAGACATATTTGATGATTGTGTAAATTAAGGCTTGAATGTCTTGTGATTTGTAAATGACCTTATGTATGAAACTTTTGTACTGTTGCTAAGATTGCTCTTGAGTGGACTTAAAAGTCCAGAAGTTATGGTTGAGTTTTAATGTGAATATAGAAATGTGTTTCAAAGTGATCTAAAGGTGTTGCAATTAAGTTTTGGGATTGTCAGAATACAGTTGTTATGCTGCCCAATTTTTATTTACTCATTTAATTATTTTTGTTTAAAAGAACGTACAGTTAGCCTTACATAGTTGAGTTAAGTGGTACTTTAATGTATCCTTAGCTCGGGTATGCGACGATTGTCATGTGCCCTATATGGTTTTGGGTCATGACAGCATAATAGCTTATGTGAAAATGATAAGAACGACGACTATGCTACCATTGAACGATTCATTTGAACCACCTTGAGCATATGAAGAGTGTCAAGCTACCAACGTTTAAAAAAGCACTACATGAGAGGCAACCTATGGATTGTTAATTCCATGATTAGTTCCTTTGATTTTTAGATACTTTGAATTCTGTAGTTAGGTTATTTTGTTTCCAAATAAAATCAAGAAGTCTTAGGACTTCTACATGAGTTAGATGATTGAGGAAGTAAGAAAAAGAGAGGTGAAAGAGCTATAAAGAGTTAAGAAGTGATCGAGGGAAAGTGTAGAAGGACAAAAGAAGAAAATAAGAAATTGGTGGAAATATTACAAGCCACGATCGTGGCCTACGGTAGGGTAAATCCCATACAATTTTCAATTTAAATCTTTACCATTTTACCCTTCATTCACCTATATATGCATTTCTTACTTCACTTTTTTCACTCACTATCATTTTAACTTTATCTCTCTAAGTTTAGAACCTTCAAACACTCTCACTTCTCTCTACCCAAATTCCAAATTCCCATTTTATTCCAACTTCACCTATTTGCAAACCAATATGCTGCACATTAAGTAGTCAGCAGCGTGTGATCAACCATTGGGACGAAACCAAATATCGGGACAGGGTGAAGGAATAGGGCGATGGACTTTAGAGCACCCTTCTCATTTTACACAGAGGAGGAAGGTATTCATTTCTAATCCCTCAATGCTAAACAAATTGTAGTCCCAAAATATTTTGATTTTGATACGCTTAATAGGCTAGAACTGCGAGATAGAGTAAAGAACTTAACAGAAAGAATTTTGTAAGTGAAGTTCATACACTTCCAATATCCTGTTTACCAGGAGCTCACTCTAGAATTTTTACTTCCTTTTATTATGAACTTGGTTACCCTAAGGAAATGTGGTTTAGGTTGCGGGGAAGAAATTATGAACTGAACATTGAAATCATGAGTGATATTTACTGTAACACACCACCTTCAAGGGGCACGTGCCTGAACATCCTTAGGACATTCGAGAACATACCCTATGAAAGCGGCATGTTAAAGCAATCACATTCACTTATATGGTATCATACACATATAACACAAATATTTAAAGATTAAACTCCTCATTCCATTGATAAAACATAATTTACATTGTAGCATTTCACTAAAAAATCCATATATACAATATCGAAAACATATAAGAGTTTACTACTCTTTTACAACATTCTACATGAAATGAGGAACTATACAAAAACATTCTATCTAAACTCCTCAGTATCAGCTGGCCGACCTTTTAGCCATCATTGAGTCCAAAATTGACAGAACGAGACTTCTACTAGTTTGCCTTAAGAACTATGTCTCCCTCGACCTGAAAATCAGCATTTGCAATTTTGATGATTTTTACTAACTCAGTTAGTGAACCATCACTAATGTGCTCACTCATGTCGAAACACATATATCACATATCAAAACCAATTTCACAATATAACTTATCTCAAATATACATCATGAACATCACACATTTCATATACTTCTTTCATAATAATCTGAACATTTTCTTAATCATTTAATTATAACATCACAATTCAGTAAATTTATGTAACCTTTTACATAATACATGTATGTGTAGAAATACAAATGCAAATGTGATTCAATTTCCTTATTACTTTGTTGTGACCGAGTGCCTTTTTAACTATCCCGTATCCATTGTGGATATGGTCTCATTAATAACTATCCCGTATTCGTTATAGATATCAAGCTCATTAATCACTAAGCTTGTGGCTTTTTATGCACATTCTGAGCTTTAAGCTGTTTGTCACTGGCCACTCTAGTCACAACTCCATTATTTGATCATGCATATCATGTAATGAAATGCATTAATTCACATATTACACTTTCAATAACTTTCATTCATTTCAAACATAGTCATTTTTCATACTCATCAGACTTAAGTCCGACATTCAATATTTTTGTTGAGAACACATTTTTTCCCAATTCACATTCAATCATAAACACTTCCAATACATTCCTAAATATCAACTCCCCAGACCATTAGTGCCCAGAATTATCAATCATATCAATTACAATTCAATAAATAAAATTTAAACAGAAATAAATCAATCATAGTGAGAAACATTTAGGTCGACTCACAGTAAGCTCTAGATAGCTATTGCCTTGATGAATCGATAATGTCTGGATGCTGGCGTTTGACTTGTGCGTGTAATTATGCAATACACACATTATTAAATTTCTCAATCTATAAGTATTTAACCATACACATATGTGTATAGGTGTCATGTACAATGCATGCTCAATGACTTTCCCGGGTATGTATCCTTAATCACAAGTCTTGATGATTCAAACATTATAATTTGTATTTATCTTGCTTGCACTTAGGTTTACACCTCAAAGAAACTTGATTATTCTAATATCATCAATTACACATTCATCATTCACATCTTCTTCAATCCTTTTCTAACGTTATAGAATTACACAATATCCAAATTTTTTTATTCATTTATTCTTTATACACCTTTCTCATTCTTTGAAATCACATTTACAATCATACGAACACTGTCATTCCTATATCATTCATAATTTTCCAGATTTTAATACTTGATATCTAACAATCCATTCTTATGTTATAACCTCAATTAACAACCTAAACATAGCAAACACTTTATCAACTTATTCCAGCATCAAAATAGGTTCATTTCAAGCCTCATTTAGGTCTAATTACACCAATTTAGAGTAACTTATCCTTAGTTGGTTCAACATTTACACAAAACTAAAATTATCACTTCAGAGCCTTGCCCACGATTGTGGTGGACCTTCCCACGATCCTGACAGAAGCTAGTGCAACTTGCTATGGTCGTGGGATGAGTGTCATGATCATGAACGTGTACTATCCATTTTCCCCAATTCTTCACGAATTTCACCTACTTAAAAACTTCACTAACACTTCAAAATTTCCAGAATTCATATTCATTTATGTAACCTCATTTCATGCTAATCTAGCTACCATATTAGTTACATAAATCTCACAAAACTATACTCTATTGATTCATTATCATTCACTTAATCCCATCATATATGTAATCCTAACTTTTCCAGATTTTAACTCTTTCATAATACATCTAACACATCTTATACATAGTTCATCATTTCTACTTCATTTCCTCTTCATTTTCACCTCAATTCCATCTAAAAAATATCCATAAAACAACTTATAACCTATTGTTGATCATTTATACAAAAATAGAACACAAACCTATTCATTTCTTCATCCACATTACAACACACTTTAACACCATTATCATGATCATTCTATCTCTAAATTATCATCAGATATGTTTCATTTAATCAAGCGATAAAGAACAAGATCTTACTTACTTGTTTAACTCTAAAGCTCTTCAAATCACCAAGAAACCCTAACTTTCCATGCATACACGATCATCAACTTTTAAGGTACAATAGGCTAGTTTTTCATCAATAAAGTGAAAAAAACTAGTTGTTGTAGTGATAAGGTAAAAGATGGTGGCAAAAACTCAAGATCGTGGGGTTAGGAGAGAGTATCATAAGTGAAGAAGAGAGAAAGAAAATGAAGAAGTTGAGTGAATCTAGAAATAAAATGAAAGACAATGAAAAGATGGTCTTTCAAATGAGAGTGTCGTGGGTTTATGCACTTGGTGGGTGTCATGAAACATGCCATGAAACTTACCACATAAGTAGCCATACTAATATCTTCTAATTATGGCACCCAATGTGATTTAATAACTAGTCCATTTGTCTCCCAATTTCTAAACCAATTGTCACCCAATTTTTTGTGCCACTTGTCAATAAATCCAAATGCCACATGTCACTTATTTCTACCGCTATATGTCAATTATTTCTACTACCATGTATAAATTTTTCTTACCACTTGACATTTTTCCTATTCCAAAAAATACATAAATTCATAAATCTCCCAATTTTAACTAATAAATTCAAAATTAAATATTATCAGACCAAAATTTAAGACATAAAAATTCACAATTCACATCATAATTATTTTAAATCATTTATACCCTAGAATATGTTAATTGAGTGCCTATACATTATTTGCAATTTGTACAAAAATAAAAATTCATGTGTCTATGCTAATGATATGCATGTGAATGCAAAGCACCTCATAATTTTCTCAACATTATTTCTTATATACGATGGTCTAAGACCCTAACCATTAGTATAGGAAAACGGGATATTAATCTTCCATTATTGATCAACATGCTTCTCGCTATTGGAATGAACTCACTGGGTTAGAGTGATTCGATGCTAAAAATGCCCACAACAACATCATAAGAACTTGTTATTACATAAATTCATATGTCAAATGGTTTTTGACAAATAAGAAATCAACAAGTGTTCAATAAAGGAACTTTTCTTGTTGTGGTGCATGGATCACAGCATCCTAGTGTGCACCTCCACACATATGTTGAACACTATTGTTGCAACTCTATGTAAGAGGAATAAGAATTTGGGTATGTGGTACTTGGTTTTCTTCATTGCTGAGTATTATGTCATAGACTGCAGTGGTTTAACTATCCACCTCTAGGATTTTCTAAATCACCATCATTTGTGGCTTGCTGAAATCCTTAAGTCCCATAACATGGAACTTCAGGACATCAGCTAAAAGACTTATGTGAACATTATGGCTAGTTAGGCGAGTTCGAGCACAGTGCCATCCCAGTAGACAGAAGAGGACTCGACTAGTGAGGAGTCCAAAAAGGAAGAAGACACAGATGAACCGGGCTAGAAGAAAGTTCTCGATACAATCTCAACTAACACCAAGGTAATTACATATACACTTACGAAGCATTCTAGAATGATGAAGGAGATGGACTGAACAAAACGATCTTAGACCTGGGATATACATTGTATTCATCAATATTTCAAGGCTTAAGGCATCCAACTACCACCTTCGACACCATCCTCGCCTCCATCATCATGAGGCTTTGTTTCTAACCATTTTCTTTTAAATTTAGTCTTTATTTTACTTTAATTTTTGTTTATTCTTCCCATGCGTGTTTGTTTGCCTCCTTCTCACATTAAGTACATTGTGTAGTTCAAGTGTGAGGAGGGTTATGTGTTTTACTTTGAGTGTGAATTTTTCATATTGTATGATAATGTGTTAGGTTGCATATTACAAATTGTGTGATTGTGTCAATGACTTAGATGGATTGAAATTGATTTAATTTTGAACATAGTCTATTAGGTCGTGATAATTCATTAGCTCGCAAAATTAGTGAATTGGGTTCTTTGGCTAAAATATACAAGTTAATTAGGATTTAGTGTTAGTTTGTCACCCACTAAATTGTCACATTCATTCACAATTTTAGGTCTTTCGAGTAAAGAAGCTTTGCTAGTATTTTTTTTCATGAAAATGAGTAGCTTAAGCAACAAGGTAGGCAATAAAAAAATGTGTTTGTTAATTTTAAATAAATAACTATTCCACTGGCCTTCGGGTTATGAATACAGCTAGTAGCTAGTTGAGAATGTCATGTAGCTGAGTAACCAAATTGACACGCATTCAAATGTGTGCCTCCACTTCAAAAGGCTATAATGACATTTCAACTAAGTAGCTTAATTAAAACATGACTTAGTCGAGTAACCGGATTGACATTCATCACCAATGTTTTCCTCTGAGTAAAAGACTAAGTCCATGTCCACAAAAAATTAAATAAAAAAAGTTTTCTAATAAAGCTTACCGAACTTGTAAATAGCTTGACTTTTCAAGAAAATGTACTTAGGAGTAGTTACAGAGTTTGAATGACCAAAGAATTGTTAATGTGTGTGTACGATTGAAAACGGTGAGTAACTTGAAATTTGGGTTTTGATTAAGATGTATGTTTAGTCTAGAGCCCCTAGATATGGATTATGCATGTTAATGATTGAAATAACTTGAATGATTGTGTCTAAAGTTAAATTTACTTTATGAAGTTAAAGTCGTTGTCTCATTATTGCATTGTGTTTATTGTGTTCTTTGTGTGTTTGTTGGTTAGTTTGCTTGAGGAGAAGCAAATGTTTGTTTTGAATTAATATAGTTTGAGGGTAAAATTGTCATAATTAGTTAGTAATTGCACTCACTTAGTTTATAGGATAATTGATATTGCAAACTATTACTTTTCATTACAGGACACTCAAGAAGTGGAGCCAAGAGTAAAGACCAAGAAATTGCTGAGCCATAAGATCAAGGAAGAAGACCTTTCGGGACAAGTTAACCGCGGCGAACTTATCACTTTGCCGCGGTGAAACCTTCAAATCAATAGCTCAGACCTTTCGGGAAAATTTGGAAAACTTCAAAGCAGCAACCCGAAACCTGAGTTATTTTTCGAAATCTCACTTACCCATGCATATGACCGGACTCGAATACCACTTAAAAAACCCTATTTTGGGATAAGTAAAGAGGAGGTGGCAGAGACACATTATCATTGACATTCCTTCATTTCTACTCTCTGAAAAAAAAAAGCTCTAACCTCTTCCATATTTTTCTTTCCACTGTAAAACCTCCACCATGGGTGATTCAGATTCATTCCAAGTTGTGAAGTTTCTGAATGCAATGAGTGGCTAGGCATTTTTTTTCGTCTTGAAGGTGCAGCAATGGCTGGAGTTCAATGGGCTGAAAAAGGGGAGTAGTTTAATCTATGGTTCAGCTATGAATTTATGCATCCTAGGACTAGGATTTATGATTTGTAGTTGAGCTATTTGATTATTGTTTTAATCAAATGTTTGATATTTGTTATGTGTAGGATGGATTGGTTTATATAGAACTCTGAGCTTAAATGTATGAAGTTTCACATATGTCTATTTGAAATCTTCTTAATTCTCTCTTATCTTGCACGGTTATGTTTGATGTTGAGATGATTTTAGATTCCATTTGACCCATTGCATTGGCTAATCCTACTACATAGACTAAGAGCACTTAACGGGATTTAAAAAAAAGGAGTCTCATTGATTAAGATCCTGGACTTGAAGAGTCTTTCAAGGTTTACCATTTTTAAGCTTAGTGACTTCTACTATCACTTAAATCAATTTCGAACTATGATGGCCAAAACTCACCTTCAAAGGGACTTTATCACTATTTAGTCTTTTGTGTTTTTCGTCCTTCAATTTTCTTTACCCCTAAAATCCAACCAAAAACATTCGTTTTACATTCAAATTAGTTCTATTAATGAGTTCAAAAATAAAAAACCCCTTTTCTCCAAATTAGTTTACATAACATGACATGTAGGTTAATTTAGGTTCAATAATTTTAGGTTCCGATTAAGTGAACGACCCGGGGTTGTACCATATAGTGCAAATTTTGGAATACTTTGATTCAACCTCCAAGAGCTTAACGAATAGGTCGAATCAAATGGTGCTATTGCCAGGGACCCAAGCAATTGGTTCTCTAAGTTAACTTCTATCATATTGTTCCTGAGTGTGGTTAAGAGTCTTTAGATTGCATTTTAGATAGTTTAGCTTCATAACTGTTAATATTATAGGTTTTCATTTTGCTTAGCATCTAAATTTTTGGAAATACAAACAAAGATACTGCTTTCTTTTCATTTTTTATACTTATCATTTTACATCTGCATAGTTTAGAGTTATGTTTGCTGCCTTTAGTGAAAGTTTGCCGCGGCTAACTTGTAGGATTTTACAAGGATCCCTTTCAAGACATTTACACCGCAGCCAACTATCAACTTTACCGTGGCCAACTTTTCTGCGCAGCTCTAAAGATTTCTTTACTTGTGCATATATATTTTCATATACCCACACACAGTTGCATCCATCACATCTCATCTTTTTACCTAACCTTGTGAAATTGCAAGTCAATTTTGTTCATTTTTATTCTCTTTTGAATTTTTCCTTTGCATGCCCCGAAAAACCACACTCCTACCCTTAGACCCCGAAATTGAGAAAAGTATGAGAAAAGTTAGGAAGCAAAAGAGAGTAAAAGGGACAAGTAAGGTAGTGGAGTCTAGCCTGTCAAGCAATGAGAGTGAATTATTAGAAGGGGAGATAATGGTTGAAAATCTAGTTAATCTACAAAACTAAAACCTTGATGCCAACCAACTTGGAAACGGTGATAATGGAGGTAATGGAGAGTAGGAGAGAATTGGTGAGAATAACGACAACCTTAGAAGGAGGACCATTAGGGAAGTTACGACCTCTGATGTGAATTATGATCCTTTTATTATTGCTTGCCCTAATTTTGATGAGAATTTTAAGATAAAAGGATTACTTATTAACTCTCTTCCTAAATTTCATGGTTTGAAAGGAGAAGATCCCTACATTCCTATGCAATCGCTATCTATGATTTGCCAGAGCATGAAACCGATGGGCGCTTCTCTAGATCAAGTGTTGTGGAAAGTTTTTCATTTATCATTGGGGGCTAAAGCAAGGGAGTGGTACATGAGTCTTCCGAGACATATGGCAAATGCCTATCACAGCTGGGGAAATTTTAGGAAGGCATTCTTAGAGAAGTACTTTCCTGCTTCTAGAAATTCATCAATGAGAAAGGAAATCTACTCATCTCGACAAGACTTTGATGAGTCTCTCTAGGATTATTGAAACCATTTTCAAGATTTATTGTCAAGATGCCCTCATCACCAAATACCAGATGAGCAGTTGGTGCAATACTTTTATGATGGGCTGATGGGTTAAGATAAGGGTATGTTAGATGCAGCCTTAGGAGGTTCACTGATAAACCTCACCGATAAAGAGGCTTGGGATCTGATTGAGAAAATGGGCTGAATCACCAGCAGTACAGTGCGAGAGACACTAGAGATGTACATGAGCTGGGAGCTTCAATATTACACTCTAGAAAATGGAAAGTCTTGAGTCTAAGGTAGACTCTTTGGAGAATAAAATGACTACTCAACTGGCCCTCATTACTGCAGAGTTGAAAAATATGAGTGTCCATCATCCACAAACCCCTATGGATCTCACTACCCCTAGTTACGAAACTTCTGATTCTGTGATGCATATTTCTAGTGTTTGCCCCAATCGTTATGAAGAGGTATCTGTTGTTTATCAGGGTCGGCCAAATCAGAAGTGGGACCCTTATTTTAATACATATAACAAGGGATGGAAATCAAACCCTCGATTTAGTTGGAGAAATGAAGAAAGTGGACCTCCAAAACAGATTCCAGCGAGGTGGAGGGGCTAGTCCATCTACTAACTAGTTCCAAAACCAACAAAAAGCTTTAACTATTCCACAAAAGGAAGACACCGATCAACTCTTGTATAATATAATGGAATTGATGAAAGACCAGAGGACATCTAATGACAACCAGTTCAATTCTTTAGCCTCTTTGATTCAACAAGACTCATCCAAGAATGCTGCTAGATTCAATGCCTTAGAGAAAAGAATGGAGCAATGGTAGATAAAGACTAAAAACATCAACTCCTATCTCACTCAATTATCCAATAACATGAGTGAGCAACAAGCCAAGAGCAGTGGCACTATTCCCTCAAACACTGCTATAAATC
Source organism: Erythroxylum longipes (assembly GCA_027563885.1). Taxonomy (NCBI): domain Eukaryota; kingdom Viridiplantae; phylum Streptophyta; class Magnoliopsida; order Malpighiales; family Erythroxylaceae; genus Erythroxylum; species Erythroxylum longipes. Next base: position 289 of record JAOQMS010093032.1, on the reverse strand, counting down.
CTAAGAGTTTGAATGCCATCACTCTACGAAGTGGGAAGTAAGTGAAGTTTCGTAATTCAGATGAGGAAGTAGTTGAGAAGGAGATTGAATATGATGAGTTATCTTCCACACCAGCAAAGATGAAGAATTCTGAAAGCTCTAAAGAGAAAGCATTATTAGCTGAAAAGAAGTCCACATTTTTGAATAGCGAAGGAACAAATTTTGAGAGCAATGATGAACAAGCAACAGCAAGGGAGCATGTTGAGTCAAGCAAGCATGGAGCCAATAAAGCCAATGGTAAGGAGGTAAA
>JAOQMS010093004.1:0-19469 GCA_027563885.1 Erythroxylum longipes | reverse complement strand
TTTTAATTATTTATACAACAATTAATAGTTTATTAAATTAATGGACTTTTTAGTCATTTTATCTCTTTTCAGCAACCGCAACCGCACTTGCTAAACACCTATTTTCACGTTTCAGCAGTTACCAAAACAACAATCTCAAACACATAAGTACTTAATGAAAATAAGTACTTATCATTTCAGTAAGTTGATTTCAGCAAGTTGTTAACCGCCACCGCTCCTCCAAACCAAGCCTTAATCTCTATCACAGTCGCAACGCTAGTAGCTTCATCAGTGTGGCTTGCAATTCCACTTCACGCTGTAGGCATAAACCTTCTTCCGCCAGCCAACTACAACATCTTCAACCACCTATCGTTGCGTCTCCAACTTTTTTAGGAAGCTTCTCTTTCCAGTCCATAACTTATTCACAATTATAAAATATATCAAACTTGCACAAACCCTAATTGTCAGCAACAATCTCCGAAGCAACCAACATCTTCATGCCACTAGTAATACAGACAAAAAGTCCAGAACATGGCAGGGACTCTACACACATAGCGTCACAACACCTACAGAGATCTCATCCCTTCGAACCGTTCGATAAAAAATGGAAATCCCTAAATGCCTTATTGCTCCAGCCCGTAGCCATCACATCATATAGCCCATACTAGGATAATTATAAGTAATTAAACCTTTTCAATTGGTAAACAAATCAAATTTGATTAGGTGACCTAGGAATTGATGACATTCATTTGAACGTTTTCATATTCTTATGGTTTAGATTTATATTATGAACTTTTCAAATTTTATAGCTCAAATCTAATTTAATTTATAGTTAACGTTTGTAATTTTACTTGCAAAATTCAAGATCAAACTATTTTAATAGAATTAAAGTCGATTTTGATACCACTATTAAAAATCGGGATAGGATTTGATCGTGTGATCAACGAAATAAATATGAAAATTTTTCGTATGATTTTCAAAGTCAAGATCACTTAAATTCTATAACATGATTAATATATAAGCATAATAAATTTTATAACATGATTAATATATGAATGTGATAAAGTATGAATCATAATTTGTACCTTATTGTAAAGCTAAATCATTTTTTTGTTTATTCTCTCAAATCGTTTATAAAATTGACTCATCTTAAATACTATAGTTGTACAAGTGTTTAGCCTCTAATATTATCTACAATACATGTTGAGAGCACTCTACAACTATTATAGAGAGGGCTAAGCAAAAAGTGAGAGGTCATTTAGAGCCTAGCCTATTTATAATATGTCTTCGTCCTTTTAGTAATTTAATTAAAATAAAATTTTAATTTCAATTAAACTTTATTACAATTGATTCTAGCTAAATACCAATTAGGTCTAAATAAGATCCAATATCTCATATCAATTTTTATTTATGAAATATTGTATATTTAATCAAAGTTTCTCAAACTTTAAATCAAATTAAACTTAATTAATATAATTTTTCTCTCTTCAACTCGTTCTTTATGTGTGACCCATTTGGTTCTCAAATATGTTGGCAATTGATATAAATTATAACTCGAAAGTATATTTAGGATTAGATGAATTAAACTCCTTTAATTCATCTTTAATTTCCTAATTCAATTATTTATATTCATAGATTAAGATTGACATCTAGTAATGTATTATGACCGCCCAAATATTTAGGAACATCAAAGTTGTTTTGACTAAAATTTTCATACATGTTTTTTTCGTATAATCTAATCATTTCTTCATATAATGTTCCGAATACAAATAATACACAGAATTAATGTCTATTATATTTTAAGTCCAATCATAATAATTATCCACTATTAGTAATTGATTCAATTAATAACATTTAAAAGTTATTTTCAAAGTGTCATTCCATCTGAGCTAAAAAAATTTCAAATCAATATTAACCAAAAACAGTAAAATATTATCCCTAATCACTTTAAAGTGATAAATCTTATAATGATCACTCAGCTATCCCTATATAATTCATGTTATATCCAATAATTACTAAATGAGCTACTCTTGACTAGAATAGGTCATAAGTAGTGTCAATATATAATAAGATACCTTAGAGATCTCAAGTCAAACGATCATTTGTATAGTTATCACAATGAGAATTTTTATAGACATACATGTAATGTATTAATTAGAATTCTCATATGGAGTTAATTCGATAAACTTATTCTTTAACCAACACTCACATATTTAAAAATGTTTCAAAAAACACTCACATATTTATTTAAGCATTCTCATAATTTAGTCGACTATTTTTTAATAAGAAAAAAGTATATTTTAATAATATTTACTATTAATAAATAATGAATAAAAATAATTTAAACATAATACATAAAATATAATATAAATATCATAATTTTATTTACAACATATATTTCACCATGGCTTAAGGTTACTAGGTTGGTGGTCAATTGGTGAGGAAAGTAGGGAGGAGCATGCTAGATTGTATTTTTCTAGAGGTTCAAGGTATTCTAATCTACAGTTAAGCTTTTGTTTTTAATGATTTATCCACATTGTTGACAAGTTAGGCATCTTATTGATCAGTTGTTAGGGCTTTTATTGTTTATTATTATTATTTATGTGATTGTGCTTATTGTTTGTATTATTATGGCTTCTCTTTCATTAGTCGTTTTTGTCATTTAGTGGCGATCGTTGTATAAACTAAGCTTCAAAGTTCGTGTTTGTCTAGTAGGATAATCTTCTTTTTTGGCTACCTGTATTTTGGGGATTTAGGTTCTACTTGTATTATTCTAGCTTGGTAACGGTCTGGTTTTAGAATTCTTATACATATATTTCCTACTTCCTCAATTTCTTTCCCTAATGGTCTATTAGCCGAACCTAGTGGATTAATAACCTTTTTATTCTAATATTCCTTTACTTAGGGTATTATGCTATTTAGAATTTTTTGATTTAAGAGACTCTAGGGACTTTTGCGAATAGCCTCCTTGGACGTGTGGGGGGAACTGAGTTAGGAGGGATGACTTTGCATACCAAAGATAGAACAAGGGCCAACCTATTGGTCCGTTCTTTGAGTAAGAATAAAAAAGGTGATGACAGAATACGGATAGGCTCTTGGAACATTAAAACCTTTATGGGGAAGTCTCTATAATTAGTAAAGATTTTAAACAAGTATAAGATACGTATAGTGTGCATATATGAGAAAAAGTGGACGAGGTCTAAAGCAAAAGAGAATAATGGGTTGAAATTATGGTACTCAAGGGGCTCGAGAAGACAGAATGGGATAGGTATCTTAGTTGTCAAGGAACTTATAAATCAGGTGGTGGAGATCAAAAGGACAAATGATATGATTATGGTTACTAAGATTGTGGTTAACAATGTTGTCCTCAATGTAGTGTGTGCGTATACACCTCTAGCAGGTTTGAATGAACAACAAAAACGACAATTTTGGGAGGAGCTAGATGAAATGCTTCAAAAGATCCATACTAGCGAGCAATTTATCATAGGAGGCGATTTTAATGGTCATATAGGGGCAGTGATACGGAAACCCCAACAAATAAATAATGAATAAAAATAATTTAAACATAATACATAAAATATAATATAAATATCATAATTTTATTTTCAACATATATTTCACCATGGCTTAAGGTTACTAGGTTGGTGGTCAATTGATGAGGAAAGTAGGGAGGAGCATGCTAGCTTGTATTTTTCTAGAGTTTCAAGGTATTCTATTCTACAGTTAAGCTTTTGTTTTTAATTATTTATCCATATTGTTGACAAGTTGGGCATCTTATTGATCAGTTTTTAGTGCTTTTATTGTTTATTATTATTATTTGTGTGATTATGCTTATTGTTTGTATTATTATGGCTTCTCTTTCATTAGTCGTTTTTGTCATTTAGTGGCGATCGTTGTATAAACTAAGCTTACAAGTTCGTGTGTGTCTAGTAGGATAATCTTTTTTTTGGCTACCTGCATTTGGGGGATTTGGGTTCTACTTTTATTATTCTAGGTAACAGTCTCATTTTAGAATTCTTATACATATATTTCCTACTTCCTCAGTTTCTTTCTATAATGGTCTATTAGCCGAACCTAGTGGATTAATAACCTTTTTTTACTTTACTTAGGGTATTATGAAATTTAGAATTTTTTGATTTAAGAGACTCTAGGGACTTCTGCGAATAGCCTCCTTGGATGTATGGGGGGAACTGAGTTAGGAGGGATGACTTTGCATACCAAAGATAGAACAAGGGCCAACCTATTGGTCCGTTCCATGAGTAAGAATAAAAAAGGTGATGACAGAATACAGATAGGCTCTTAGAACATTAAGACCTTTATGGGGAAGTCTCTATAATTAGTAAAGATTTTAAATAAGTATAAGATACATATAGCGTGCATACAAGAGAAAAAGTGGACGAGGTCTAAAGCGAAAGAGATTAATGGGTTGAAATTATGGTACTCAAGGGGCTCGAGAAGACAGAATGGGATAGGTATCTTAGTTGTCAAGGAACTTATAAATCAGGTGGTGGAGATCAAAAGGACAAATGATATGATTATGGTTACTAAGATTGTGGTTAGCAATGTTGTCCTTAATGTAGTGTGTGCGTATACACCTCTAGCAGGTTTGAATGAACAACAAAAACGATAATTTTGGGAGGAGCTAGATGAAGTGCTTCAAAAGATCCATACTAGTGAGCAATTTATCGTAGGAGGCGATTTTAATGGTCATATAGGGGCAGTGATACGGAAACCCCAAGAAAACAATGTTTTTGAAACCCCCTAATCCTATTGAATCAAATCCCCAATCTTTTTATTCTAAGAACATGCTAGTTCAAACCTTAATTATATGAAATTGAGATCCAAACCCAAAGAAAACAGAAGAATATGGTTTTTATCAATTTAAAGAAAGCATACGACAGGGTTCCTAGGAAAATCTTGTAGAGGTGTTTGGAGGCTAAAGGGGTTCCTATATCATATATATAGGTGATTAGAGATATAAAGGGTAATGACTAGTGTACAGACAATAGGAGGAGACACTGAGAATTTTTCTATTAGTATTAGATGACACCAAAGGCTCAACAGTAAGCCCTTTTCTGATTGCAGTAGTAATGGATGAACTTACTAAGCATATTCAAGGAGATGTGCCTTGGTGTATGTTATTTGCTGAAGATATTGTCTTAATGGATGAGAAAAGGGACGGGGTCATTGTCAAGCTAAAATGTTGGAGTGAAACTTCATATTCAAAAGGTTTTAAAATTAGTAAGACTAAGACTAAGTACTTATAATGCAACTTTTTGGGACATCGTGTGGTTAATGATGTGGATGTAAAAAATCCAAAGTTGTACCACAAAAAAAGTGTTTTAAATACTGAGGGTTTATCATCTAGAGTAATGGAGAGATCAATGACAATATAGTCAATTATATCAGATTAGGGTTGTTCAAATGACGAAGTGCAGCAAGGGTCTTATGTGACAAGAAGATCTCACTCAAGCTTAAAGGTAAATTCTATTAAATGACGATTCGACCAACCATGTTATATGGGGTGGAGTGTTGGCCTAATAAAGGCATACATAACATTAAGCTTTTGGTAATAGAGGTGTGGATGCTCCGATAGATGTGTGATATTAACATAATAGATAAGGTCCAGAATCATATATTGAGAGACAAATTACAAGTGGCTGGTATTAATGGCAAGTTGCGAGAAACAAAACTTAGATGGTTCGAACATGTAAGAGGTTGACACCCTGATGCTTTAGTGAGACGATGTGAGAAAATAATTCTTAGAGATTGTGAGAGGAAAAAAGGAAGGCCTAAAAACAACTGGTGAGAAGTGATTAAGAATGATCTGGCAGGGTTGGATCTTACCGAAGACTTGGCCCATAATAGGAAACTCTGATATACTAGGATACGGGTAAAAGATACCCCTTAAAGAGAGCATACGCAGTCTTATAGGTTCTATGAATCCAGATACTGTTAGTCTCTTACGTAATTTTTACTTCTTAGGAAGTTTCGTCTAATTGTTCATTCTTTATCTATCTAGTTGTTAGCTGTGAACAAACCGTTGTGACCTACGACTTGGCTTTTCAGCTCAAGTTTATACAAACAATTTTTACACCAAAAGAGCTCCTCACCTTTGTCACTTGTCAAGAGTGTAGCTTTGACAAATTCTCATCTACTAGGTGCCATTTATGTATTTTAATTTTAATAGTATTATTTGTTTATTTTTATGCATTTTTTATTTTAGTTTTTCTCTTGTCATTTTTTTTCTTGTTCTTCTTTCTTCTTTCTTTTATCTTCATATCACATTTAAATGTAAGGGCCTGATTGGTTGGATGTTAACTAATGGAACGGAAGAGAATAGAATAGAATGGAACGGAAGGGAACAGTTTATAATGGAATGGAACGTAATATAGAAAAATGTTGTTTGGGATGGATAAAAGGGTTCATAATGTAATGTAGTGAAACATTGTTTGGAAGATGAATAGAATGAAATGTAATGTATAATCAATGACTATTATACCCTTGATAATAAAATGATTGTTACAAGAGGTGTAACGCTATTATTTTAAAACAAAAATCATATCCAATTACAAAGTCACGCATAACCGTGACAAATAAATTTTTTTATATATTTTCTATTTTAAAATAATAAAAAGTTTAATAAAAGTTTTATTATTTTATTATTAATTATAAACAATTTATTATTAAAAATAAAAATAGTATTAGTTATTTAATAAATTTTGTTCTATTATATGTGATTTATATTTAAAAATTATTTATTTATATTTTATTTATTTACACCTTTATTTAATAAACTTAAGACTTAATAATAAATAAATAATTCAATTCAATTCAATTTTATAATGATCCATTCTCATATTCAATTAATACAAAAATTATTGAGTGAATTATTAATTTTTTAATCTACATAGTATTCAATTATAAATATGTCACTATTTATTTTCCTTTTTTCTTTGTCATATTTAATTTTAAATAAATAATAAATAATTTATTTTTATATTACTTTTAAACTTAAATTTTAATATTTTAATTACTTGATAGAACATTATCAAATTCATTAATTTTTATATCCACCAATAAATAACTCCACATAAGATTTCTATACATAAAAGTTTTATTTTACTTATTGAATTGACTGTGACATTTATTAATTAAAATATTGCTCTTCGCTAAAACAAATGTCTAAGCTTGTATATTATACTTTGTGCAGGCCATTGAAGATATACAAAGTATAAAGAAGTTCCTCTTGCTATTTCTGAAGAGGGCACATTGTTGGCTATTGGCTATAAAAAGGGCATGCCATAAAAAGGGCAAGCCACTATTGGCTAGTCCCCAGGCAATCTCGATCAGTTGATTCTCAGTGATTGTGATTAAGCTAGCAAGACTTATATAAATCACATAATTTGGAATGTTTCTGTCTAGCCAAGTAAGGCATCTTTGTTCTTCAGTTAAAAGACTGCATCCTAAAACACCTACTGTCTGTTCAGAGGTCCCAATGGAAAGATTGGTGCTCCAGTTTCTCCTTTGATAATTTCAAATATGGATTCTGCAAGGCAATTAAGAGAATTCCAAATTATAGCTGAAGCAAACTTTGTACCTTATTCAATGGAGTTGAATGCTTTCTCAGTAGCTTCTTGGGCGGATCTATTGAACATTGGCATGTCCTTGAATATCAGAAATGGGATTTCTTTGACAGGTTCCACCAAATTGCTTCCTAAAAAGAACATAAAGATAAAGATAGAAAATCCCTATTATGCATCTTCTCACACAAATAAATATGCTTTTAAGAAAAATTACTCGTAGGTGAGAGCAAAATCCAGAATAATAGAGGAGAGGAAATGATAACAGCTGAAAGAATCTATGAAAAAGAAGATAATCTCCTCAAAATCTCATGACAAATTCTATCGATCAAATCACTTTTTCATGAAACATGAGACATCAAAGTCATATAAGTAAATAGATCTATTCATTCACCAATCTCATAAATACCATACCAAATTCCATCAATCGAATCGCTTCAAGAAATATGAGCCAGAAAATTTAGCCAAAAGCATGTAAACATTGTCAAGTAGCAAGCTAGCAAATGATCCTAAATTTGAAAAACAATAAAGGGAAAAGTTCTAAGAGACAACAAGTTGGTCTCCTCTTCTTGACTAGAAGTTACAGAATCTAAAGAGCATCTGATACGTAAAAAACGTCAGAACTAATACATGCATATGAAATGTTAAGACATCTAAACATTTTAACATACAAACTCGATCAAACCTCGGATAGGACCTACACCATTCTATCTGAGCAGTGACAAACCATAAAAGTTAGCAACACTAATTGTACTTAATACCATCCGCAAAATCTCAAGTTCACAAGAAACATTAACTGAAATGTACATGACAGAGTCATGGATAATGCACAATATGGGATCTTGAGGGCTCTTTAGCTTCAACCTTGTTAAGCAATCCAGAAATGGTGCTTTGCACTTCATGTTTAGTTTCAATATGTAAGAAACAACATCCCCATCAAAGTCACCTTCAAATGTATTTGATAAGCCATCCATAGACTTAAAGTAGAAGTCTGAGAGATGAGAAGGGATTGAAGAGAAGGCATGTGTTTCAACAACTCTAGTTATAAGGAAGCCTTTTGAGCGAATAATCTTGGCAATTAGTTAAGAACAACTGGTTTTCATAAAGAAATATAAACACCCAGGGATTCATAAATTTAGTTTTTCTAACTTCCATCAACTCAGCATTTCAAACCTAAAGGCAAGAGGTTGCAGTTATATATATGAAAACAATAAATTGGTGTAGGAAAGAAACTCAAAGAGACAGAAATAACATACATCAAGAATCTGAAGGTTCTCATTTTCCTACTTGACAAGAAGCTTTTCATTGAATTGTTTAATGAAGTCAACCTTTTTATTACGATGAAGTAGATAGTTGAATGCTTTGAGAACCATGCCATCTTTTATAGACAAAATTTTAAAAGGAACATGGCCACTTATTCTATTGAAGATCAACAACATGATGCATGGACTGTAGGTAGAATTAAGAATAAAAATTGAATAAGGGCATTCATTAAACAGGAAAAAAATAAAAAAAGAGAGGATGCAAGATACATTCTAGACTCAAACAAATTCTTAAGTAGTTGCCTTTTGTCACACAAATTATCACATTATAGACGGATTTGCATGAAACCATTTCATTTGCATCAGGATCAACAACAACCATTACCACTAACAACTATGATTTACAAGTGCACAAAGTCATATACACTGTGTATATTGTCACGTCCCACATCGGATAGGCAATGGGAACGGTCCTAGCTTATAAGCGTAAGCGCTACACACCCACTAGGTGCATCTTTTGGGGAGAGGGTAATAGACACGTGACAAGTGGTATCAGAGCCAACTTGTTCCCAACTCTGATGTCTCGCCAAGCGCTCCTTGGGGTGAGGTAGGCAAGGGACCCCACCTGTAACGAGGGCGTCACAGGATTGGGTGGGAGAGAGTGTCACGTCCCACATCGGATAGGCAATGAGAAGGGTCCTGACTTATAAGCATGGGCGCTGGACACCCCACTAGGTGCATCTTTTGGGGAGAGGGTAATGGACACGTGACAATATGCATATGAGTACACGCACCCATGTGTGTCTACGTTTGTGTGTGTCTGTGAGAGATAGAAAGAGATACCTAATCTTGATTTCTTGAACATGTTTGTCTGAAATGAAGTAAAGCATTGTATAGTTTTTAGGTCAAACACCTTGTAAATGTTGATCATAAAAACATACGAAGTTAGAATAAAAAATGGTAAATGCATTTGGAAACCAAAGAGCAAATGGATTGTAAAGGCACCTATCTTGTTCAGAGTAAGTAAGAACCTTTCCATTAACATCATCAAACTCTACAATCCCATGCCACTTCAAGGATTCAAATTCAAATAGGGCAAAACCTGTGTCTGGATTGCCTCTTCGTATGTTCCTAACCATTTAATAATTAGTTAAGCATTCATAACATGTAAGACTTTGAGAAAGGGCATATAAGCAAGAGAAAATATTAACGCACTCAATTCTAGTTGATCTACATTTCAAGGAGCAGAAACTCTCTGAAGCATAAACTGAAACTGTGATAAGTGAATCATTGTTCTTATTGTAAAATGGGCTTCGAATTACTTAATTAGGACTCACATTCAAAAAACAAATCCTCTGGTTTGTCTCTGTATTTGAAATAGTTAATGTATAAAAGATATAAACCAGCTTCAACTCATTAGGAGAAGAACTTGAAGTAGAAAGTGAAGTTCGTGAATTACAAGTCTGTATACCTGACAAATAACTTTGGTTATTACCTCTGTTGAAAGCGACGCAAACTCTAGAATGTGCAAGAGCAAAAACAATGTCACGTGCAGCCACAATCTCAGTAACTTTTGTTCTCTTCATCAAAAAAGGTAATACTACTGAACAATGGCCCTTGGGATTATGGGTATCATATTCTTGCTAAAGGGAAAACAAGAAGATGATCAATGTATTACATTATAAGAGACAACAAGGAAATAGCAAAGGAAAGAGTGTCCTGGAAGACTATGTTCAAGTATTATGGTAATTAAAAGTATACTGCTGAACATTGACCATAAGACTCCCTTATTTGACGATATCTATCCATATCCCTATCTTTGGTAAAATTAAGGTCCTTTCCCATTTTCTCAAATTCGTTCCTTCATATATAAAGGAATCAGATTAGTAAAATAGACAACAGGATCAAATTCCACAAAATCAAGTAATAACCAACTTGTATTCTAGTGGTACCTGTAGGTCACAAGGATATTGTTCAAAGAGCAATAATCGTCACTAAATAAAGGGTAACAAGAAAAAAGAACAATGGTAAAACATGCACAATATCATTTATCTGTATTGAAAATATTATAAACAAAAATGTAGTTTCATTCTGTTCCCTCAATTACATAGCTTCGTGATAAATTCATCCACAAAATATACAAAAATATTTGACAAAATGTACACATTGAGCAGAGGGAAAAGGACCTAATACCAAGTCATCAACACATACTACACTGCCTTCTATTCCTAAGAAGACATCATAAACTCCAACATGGCCTTTCGAATATTTAATGGTGCACCAAGTAATGCCCTAACTTCATTTGGCCTATGAACAAGGAAAAAATAACTTTCATACAATTTGGATCCTTCTAGTCCCAACTCTACCAAATGATTATATAGTTCTTCTTCTGAAATGGGAAGCGGTTTAACTAACAGTGCAGTAGAATTTATAATAGCTTCTGCAACTGTCTGAAGGCCATCTTTAATTACATCTTAATCATCATCTACCCTATTTTTCCTTTTCCGTGATGTTCCTGGGTTTGCATTTTATGAATGAGTTGCATTCCCATTGGAGATTCATCCATTGTTACATTGTCTTCCACACTGAAGTCATTGTAATGCAAACATGTCATCATTTTCATCTATGGTGTTGGAAAACCCACTTTTGACAGAAATGGTGTGCCTTCTTATCTCCTGTGCTATTTCAGCATGCTTACCAGTTGCTCTATCACGTCCATAAATCTCTACCATCTTCTTGTAGTTATGAAAAGGCTTTTGTCTCCACTTAGCAGCTTCTGGTTTAGCCTGTTACAAACATAAGTTAATAAATCATCCAAATCACAACATATATCATATTTTCTTCTAACAAATTATTAAACAAGTTCACCTGGATCAAGGTCTCCCACACTTCTGGCGCAGCAGTCCATATATTTGTTAACAGATACCATGCAAATCCACTACCTCGATTTGAAAATAAATCAAAACACTTACTCCACTTGTTCTTAATAATCTTGTTCCGATTTTTTATTTTTCCCTTATCGATTCCTTTATCTAGAAATTTTTCCTTTAGTTCAGCTTCAATTTTATCAAATGCATACGATGTGAAAGTACCACCAATACGATTGCCTTGTCGATGCTGGTGCAAATATGCGTCTATTAAAGCATCATCCATAGCTTAATTCTAAAAGCATGCCTCTCTTCGGGGTGGCATTTTGTATGTCACAAATTTAACTATAAAATCTGAAATTTATATCAAAAGCATACACAATATTGAAGCTTCAAATATTTCCAAATAATATAAAAGGCAAGAATAATGAATAAGCATTACAAAGACACAATTGCATGTGAAAACATCAACAACACTAATAAATAGCATCATATTTAGATACAAGTAGCCAATACATATTTTTAAAGCAAATAAAATAATCAAAAATGTAAATTTATTGTGATGCGGTTATATCTATCCTAAAGTGTAATCAACCCACATATGAGCAGCCATGTTTTCTCTTATAATTTCTCCACTGTCTGCATCATCTTCGTCATCATTTTCATGCACATCTTGGTTATCATTTTCCCTTCCATCGTACTCTTCATTAAGAAATAGATCGTCTGGATCTGTACCAATTAAGAAATTGTACAGAATGACACAAGCCATAATATTTTTTTTTAGTTTGAAGGCCATAGGATGGTTCTGTGGTGGATGCTATAATCGGGAACCATTTTTTCAACACACCGAATGCCCTTTCGATAATGTTACACAATGATGAATGTCGATGATTAAATAATTCACGAGCATTTCATGGAGGATTCCTTGAATATTCTTTCAAGTGATATCATTCCCCTCTATACGGTGTAATAAGTCCATTTTTCAATATGAATCCAGCATCACCAGGACAGCATTTTCTTATTATGAATAAAAGTATGTCAAAATGTAATATATGACATTTATTAGTTAATAAGATTTGAGCCCTATTTTTACCTTGGGGAATTTTAAGTGAGAACTGCTTAGTTAGTGCACTTTTTATAATATGTGAATCGGATGATGTTCCTTCCCACCCAGCTAATACATACGTGAACTTCATATCAAAAGAACAGGCACACAACACATTTTGTGTTGGATAGTCCTTTCTCCTATGAAATCTAGGAGCATCTCGAGCAGATATTTTCACATAGATATGTGTACAATCAATTGCACCAACACAATCCTGACATTGAAGTATATTATTCTCAAACATTGTCCGTGTTGTTTAATATAATTAAACTAAGTTAAAAAAAGAAAATCACCTTAAAAAATGGGTAAAATCTACTATTATTCAATATATCTGATAGGGTTTTTAATCCTTCAGGTTGTCTGAGAAACATATCTTCTAGCTGTATAATTCCTTTCAAAACGCTATGAAAATGACGGTTAACAGTTTCCCCAGATCGACTATAAAAGAACGCAATCTCCCGATTGGTAACGTTATGCCCTAATATATATAGAAACTTCGCTACTTATTCTTCAACATTTGCATTTACAGTAGGTCAAAGCACACCTTTTCCAACTAATAAATTAAATAATTCGACAAATTGTTTATAGTACATTCTAATTATATTTCTCCCATTAGAATGAAATAAAATTTTTTGCATGATACTCTCCCTTGATTGTGATCTCTCCGATGGTGTAAGCATTTCAACTTTGTCTTTCGCATGTCTCTTACGTAACACCCACTAATAGATCACAAGATAAGCGATATGAATAAGTGCTAATTGATATATATGAATCAATTTTTGTTTTTAATTATCCATTCGATTACCTTCATCTTTCATATCTAAAAAATAAAATTAGGAGTAGTTTTTAGATTATGAAAATCAAAATATAACAAATATGACATAGATATGTCCATTTATATGTGGTGTTATAAAAGCAACAAGAAGCAAAGCAAGGTAAGCTTCATCTGAGTCATTCCCCCACTGAAATGTCAAGCAAAGTAATAGGAAAACAAAAACAAAGAAGACAATGACGATTGAAAAACACCCCAAATTCATACAAATTTTCTGAAAAGTTTTTATTCCTACAAACCAAATAGATAACCTAAACTGAACATTAAAGTATCATATACAAAATCACACTTTTGAACCAACAGTAGCGTTCTCCCCATTGTTATTTCATAAAATCACAGTTGTAAGTAATCACTCAACTATCCTCAGTCTAGTGTGTTTGTGAAAAAATGAAAAAACAAAACAAATAAAAGGATCAACTAGTTGAAAAATACCATGTCAATGAACATAAAATTCCATGTCAATGAACATTTACCAGTCATCCCCTTTTCAATATGATACAAACGTCAAATTGGTTATGAGTATCAATTGTAGTAAACATCCAAATTAGCTCAAGGAATGGTAATCTCATGGATTCTTTTCTATGAGCTTCATGAGGAACCGAACATAACTAGTGCCAATTTGTACTTTTTATCATATAAATTGCTTCAAAAACTCTATAGCAACCAGCCTTCCTCGTGTATTTACTAACATTTTCATATCACTAATCTCCTTATCTATATACATATATAATATATATATAAATTGCTGCAAAAACTCTGTAGCAACTAGCCTCCCTCGTGTGTGTGTGTGTGTGTCTATATATATATATATATATATATATTGAGGTGACAAACTGAGTCGATGGAGAGTTCATGCTCCTTATATCCATGAAGAAGGTAGTTCAGTAAGTGTTTTGGCACAAGTGGATATGAAGAAATAGAGAGGAGTTGAGTTTAACAAGAAGGATTTGAGGTATCAAGAGTTTGACAAGGGGAGCTTTGTAATAAGCATGCTATAAGAAGCAGATGGTTTCAATGTAAATCTAAAGTTGGAAGAAGTAGCATCATAAAGTCGCAAATTCGTTGGGAAACAATGAAAAGTCCAAAATATCAACCTACTTCCTGAAAAAAAAAACTCCAACTTCACTGAAAACAATGTTGGATTACGCAGCACATACATGTATCTGCAAATACAAACTTCATGGAATCTTTATAAATTTTAGGCAGGAAAAGATTTTACTCCTACAAACCATATAAATAACCTAAACTGAATATTAAAGTATCATATACAAAATCACACTTTGAACCAACAATAACGTTCTCCCCATTGTTATTTCATAAAATCACATTTATAAGTAATCACTCAACTATCCTCGGTCTAGTGTGCTTGTGAAAAAATGAAAAAACAGAACAGATAAAAGGATCAACTAGTTGAAATTTTCCATGTCAATGAACATAAAATTCCATGCCAATGAACATTTACCAGTCATCCCCTTTTCAATATTATACAAATGTCAAATTGGTTATGAGTATTAATTTTAGCAAACATCCAAATTAGCTCAAGGAATGGTAATCCCATGGATTCTTTTCTATATGCTTCATGAGGAACCAAACATGAATAGTGCCAATTTGTACTTTTTATCATATAAATTACTTCAAAAACTCTATAGCAACTAGCCTCCCTCGTGTATTTACTGACATTTTCAGATCACTAATCTCCTTATCTATATACATATATAACATATATATAAATTGCTTCAAAAACTCTGTAATAACCAGCCTATATATATATATATATATAGAGAGAGAGAGAGAGAGAGGTGACAAACGGAGTCGATGGAGAGTTCATGCTCCTTATATCTTTGATGAAGGTAGTTCAGTAAGCGTTTTGGCACAAGTGGATGTGAAGAAACAGAGAGGAGTTGAGTTTAACAAGAAGGATTTGAGGTATCATGAGTTTGACAAGGGGAGCTTTGTAATAAGCATGCTATAAGAAGCAGATGGTTTCAATGTAAAACTAAAGTTGGTAGAAGTAGCATCATAAAGTTGAAAAATTCTTGGGAAACACTGAAAAGGCCAAAATATCAACCTAGTTCCTGAAAGAAACTCCAACTTCACTAAAAACAGTGTTGGATCGCATCACATACATGTATCTGTAAATACAAACTTCATGGAATCTTTAAATTTCAAGAAGGGAATGAGATAAAAGCATTTATAAATAGATGAACCACGACTCATGAATGAATAGTACAATTCCCAAGTTGCTAAAATGTCCAGCAAACCGAACAAAATTGATAATGATGTGATGTACACTCCAGTACAAGCATGAAAGTCTTCTTATTTTAGGTCTAACTCTAAACAACAGGATTGTTTCATTATGACATTCTTCTGTTCACACTTTTCTTGCACATGTTTATGGTGGACCAATTTTGCATTGTTTTGATACTGTAGAGAGAAATATTCAAATAAATATGGTGTCAATGACCACTACCACCTCTTCCAACAAGTGGAAAGCTTACTAAAAAGAAACATAAAACCGAAAAAACTGTTTTTAAAAGCTGAGGCAGACATTATGGAGAAAATTATGAGAAATCAGAAGAAAGGTAATATGCCAAGTCAACTGAGAATTTCATAGGGAAAATATAGGTGACACCCAAAGTGATGAAGATTGACTTCCATTACTGCACAAATTTGCAGAAACTTCAAATACAAGTGCTAGATTGACCAAAATGTAGATTTTTTAGTATATATACGTAGACGACAGTTTAACATGAATCTTTATGAATTTTTTGGAGCTTAATCCATAATGTAAAAATCTAAATCCATCAAAATGATAATATTTTTCATTATATAGTTGGAATCACACAAGTTATTTGATTGAAGATTGAGATTATTAAGATTTTTCAATTCGAAGATTGATGGTGGAATCCTGCCCTGAATCATTTTGTCATTCATATTTATATCTGTCAAGGACTTGCATTTAAATTCACCAAGCTGCCCCGCGAGCTTATTATTAAGGTAAAGTGTCGATAAAGTTGGGAGAGAGAACAAACAAGATGGTATCTGGCTAAAGGAGTTGTATGATAAGTTGAGATAGGTGAGATTAGAAACAGTACACATCTCCTTTGGAAGGCCACACTCTAGTTTATTTTATGAGGGATCAAAATGAGAAAGTTTTCTGAGGTTGAAGATTGATGAAGGAAGTTGAACAGTGAAATTATTATTGTTGAAAGCAAGAAGAAATAAGTTGCCAATATTAGCATTTAGAATCACACCAATCATCTAGAATCACACCAGTCATGTTGTTTGGCTCTAAGATGGTATTAAGCTTTGATTTTCTAGTCCTTCAGTAATTATGGCATTCATCTAGAAACTCAGTGTTTGGAAAAAAACTCTTCCATGTTCAGCTTCAATTTAAGAAAATTGCTTGTAATGTTTTTGTTTAGAAATTGTGTAACTCAAGAAACTCGTTGGTTATAAGTTTTCCAAACCTAAGGAGACATGATCAATTTATTTTTCACAATTGATGTTCAAAAATGCACAGAGCTTCTTGATTTTCAACCTCAACAATCAAAAGCATACATCCAAATCATGTCTACATGCGACACAACAAACACAACCCAGAAAGAATAGTATGTACCTGAAGTTGAAGCAAAGATGCTCTTCCGAACACGCTCTTCCCCTGCCAACCCTCTTCCCCAGCTACAATAATGATAGCCGATGACCAACACAATGGTCCGTGGATATTGTGTTTGTTGTTATTAGTAAGGATAAATAATGATATTATGAAAAATTATTGAGGTTATATTAGGTAATGTATGCTTATTAGTTTACGTTCTATCCTAAACCTCCCAAATCGGAGGTTTCTTATTTTCATTGTTTAGGATTTAATAGAATACAACATGAAACCTTCCGCTTTCGTCGTATTCCATTCCATTATAAAATTTCCTTTTAAACGATATAAGTTATGTTCCATTTCATCCCGTTATTAACTTCCGAACCAAACAGAGCCTAAGTCCTGAACTTAGCGTTGGCGTGGGATTTCAAGTTTTTATCTTACACCCTATTTCGAACAATAGGAATTGAATTCAATGTTGGAATTGAATTCAATTCCTATGTTTGGAATCAAAAAAAAACAAAAGAATTTAATCTAATTCTTTAATTAAAACTAACCAGCCTCAGTAATTGAATTCTTGCTAAAAATCACTAGAATTCAATTACATTCTCGTTCCAATGCTGCTTTTTAACATTAAAAATTATCTTCCCACAATACACTCATTTCTCTCTTCAACGCAGCCCTCATTTCTCTCTTTAACGCATCCCCTCACTTATCTCCTTCAACGCAGCCCTCACTTCTCCAGCCCTCATTTTAACGTAGCCCTCACTTCTCTAGCCCTCATAACTTATCTTCTTCAACTGATCTCCAGCCCTCACTTCTTCAACTTATTTACAATACCCAGGTTTTGTAACTTTTGGCTCTGTATTATTGCCTCTTCAATTCCAGTTTGTTTCGTTTTCTTCTTTATCAACCACAAGGAAGGATTGACAATTTTCCAGCTTATGATGTTCTTACGGATATACTCTTTTGTCGTGTGTGTATGTGTGTAATAGTTTTTAAAGTTAAGAGTGTAGATGGATATTCTGACAAACTGGGGTTTCTTGCAACCGGTTTCTCTTCATGGTCTGCTTTACAATCAGTTAACTGTTTCTTTGTTTTCTTTTCTTGTTATGGAAGAAGATAATTTTTTTTTCTTTCCTTGTTTCGTTTTCGATTAAATACCAACTTCTCCAATATTGGCCCACTTGTTCCTTTCTAGGATTTCAGTTAGCATTTTTCAAGATGCAGTGGGGGTGGGCTTCTCACATTGAGTTATAATCTTCTTTTGCTTACTATTTATTGATTCTCACGTTGAGTTATAATCTTCTTTTGCTTACTATTTATTGATTCTTTCTGATAATCAATTAGCACTTTCAAATCTGATCAACTAATAATATATTGTATTTTTAATTAATCCAAACAGGAAACTGTGATTTTGTTTGCTTTATTCATTGACATTTATTGTAGATTTGCGATTTTAATCACTTCAGGGTTTAATTCCTCGAGCTAAACTTTTGCTTACAATTGGAGGGACATTCTTCTTGGGATTTTGGCCATTGATACTTGGAACGTTGGCATTCTTTTGTGGTCTCTACTTTGTAAGTTATCTTAACATTCTTAAATGTGTTTCATGCTTTTTTGCTTATGTTTCACAGGGCCAAGTGCTTTTTAAGTTAGCCAAGATTACCTACTTTTCACGGTATTGAATGTTGGTCAAGTTTTCTTGCCTGATATCATATTTTGATAGAATGTCCACTCATCATCTATGTTTACTATAAAATGGCCCTAGACTCTGCTTTGTTTGATTTGAACTTTTGTAGTCTGACACTTCATTAATAATACGTTATTTTCTGGAGGTGATTAAACAATTAAGTTGGTATCTTAGAGTTTGAAAGTTCGATGAGTGTATTGTTGTGGAGTTATTCTGTTTAGTGTATTGTTGTGGAGTTGTTCTGTTTGGGATCCATTTATTGATAAAGCATAAACAAAGGGCTTCAATAAGGAACATTGGCGGTAATTTGCAAATAGAACTGTGGTGAGATGGAATTCAATACACAAGCAATTTAATACACAAGCAATTAAACTGCAAATTACAAATTAAAATTCTTTGTGTAAAAGTGAAATTAAATTATCTCACTTTTAGACTATTATATATTATATTACTTTTATTAAGCAATTAATAAAATGATGTTAGCCAATATCAATATATTGTTCCACTTGTTTTGTGACAATAAATAAAATTTAAATGCAGGCGATATGAGAGG
>JAOQMS010092910.1:0-19480 GCA_027563885.1 Erythroxylum longipes | reverse complement strand
CTAATTAAATCCTAACCAAAACAAATTAATCAAACTCAACCTCAAAATAAACTAAACACATGCTTATTTAGTAAGAAGAGGAATCGGGGCCCAACATTTTCACTAGGGTTGTGATAGGTTAGAGGGTTTGTATAGATTACAGGAAATTAAATGCAACATCTAGAAAAGATCACTTCCCTCTCCCTTTTATTGATCAAATGTCGAAAAGATTAGCGTCGCGTGATTATTACTACTTTTTATATGGTTTTTCAGGGTATAATAAATTCCCATAGTCCCAGAGGATCAGGAGGAGACCACCTTCACTTGCTCCTATGGTACATTTGCATATCATAGGATGCCCTTTGGTTTGTGCAGTGCTCCTGCCACTTTCCAACGCTACATGATGTCCATATTCTCCGACACGTTGCAGAATATAATAGAGATATTTATGGATGACTTTTCTATTTTTATTTTTTCTTTTGATGTATGTTTGTTCAATCTAGAATAGGTTCTATAGAGATGTGAAGAAACCAATCTTGTGTTAAATTAGGAAAAGTGCCATTTTATGTTACAAGAATGGATCGTCCTAGGTCGCAAAATCTCAAATAATGGAATAGATGTGGATCCGAAAAAAATTGAAGTCATCAATAAATTACCACCCCCCCAATTTGGTTAGAGCAATAAGGAGTTTTCTTGCAGGTTTTTATCAAAGATTTATTAAAGATTTTTCTAAGATTTCTAAACCCTTATATGCTTTGTTGCAAAAGGAAGTCCCTTTTGAATTTACTAGTGAATGTCTGGATGCTTTCAACTTGTTGAAAAAGGAACTTACCTCAGCCCCTATAATGGCCGCACCGAATTGGAATCTCCCTTTTAAGCTGATGTGTGATGCTAGTGATTATGCACTTGGGGCTATCTTAGGACAAAAACAGGATAAGAAACTACATGTCATTTATTATGCTAGAAAAGTTCTTAATGATGATGAAATTAATTATACTACAATAGAGAAAGAATTGCTAACGATAGTTTTTGCATTTGAGAAACTTAGATCTTATCTTATTAGCTCTAAGCTCATTGTTTACACCGATCATTCTGCTTTGAAATATTTTCCTACAAAAAAGATGCCAAACCAAGGTTGATCAGATGGATTTTACTCCTGCAGGAATTTGATTTGGAAATTAGAGACAAGAAGGGATCCGAAAATTCGGTATTTGATCATCTTTTGCGACTTGAGCAAGGTGACAAGATGGGAACTGAACCGATTAATGATGCCTTCCCTGATGAGAATCTGTGGTCTGTTAAGGAAAATGTTCCTTGGTTTGCTGATCATGTTAATTTTTTGGTGTCTAACATTATCCCAAGTGATTATTCATACCATAAGAGAAGGAAATTCTTATCTGAGGTGAGGAATTACTTTTGGGAAGACCCCATTGCTCTTTAGAAGGGGTACTAATGGCATAATTAGAAGATGTATACCTGATGGGGAGATGCGATCAGTACTATATCATTGCCATGCTTCTCTTTATGGCAGACACCATGGTGCTAACAAAATTACAACAAAGGTTTTACAATCCAGTTCTTACTGACATACTATTTTTAATGATGCTAAAACTTTTGTTATGACATGTGATAGGTGTCAAAGAATAGGAAACATTGGTGGGAAGCACGAGATGCCTCAGTCAGGGATTTTAGAGGTTGAACTCTTTGATTCATAGGGTATGGCTTTATAGGACCATTTCCAGTATCCTTTGGTAATGAATACTTCCTTATTGCGTTTGATTATGTATCCAAATGGGTGGAAGCCACATCTTTGTCAAACAACACTGGAACTAGTGTTGTGAAATTTGTCAAGAAGCACATATTTTCAAGGTTTGGAGTTTCAAGAGTTATAATTAGTGACAATGGGGTGCATTTTCAGAATCATCAATTTAAATCTCTGTTGGCAAAATATGGGTGCCATTTTAAGTTTGGAACCATTTACCACCCTCAAACCAGTGGGCAAGTTGAGGTGTCGAACAGGGAAATCAAGCAAATTTAGGAGAAAATTGTTAATAACTCAAGAAAGGATTGGGCATTAAAGCTTAATGACGCTTTTTGGGCATACAAGACAACATACAAGGCTCTTCTGGGCATGTCCCCATACAGGTTAGTCTTTGGGAAATCTTGCCATCTTCTGGTTGAAATTGAGCATAAGGTGTTGTAGGCAATCCGAAAGTTAAACTATGATCTCAAAGTGGCTAGACAGAGGAGACTAATGGAGTTGAATGAACTAGATGAATTTTGCCTAGATGCTTTTGAGAATGCTCGAATATACAAGGAGAGAACCAAGGCTTTCCACGACAAGCATATCCTTTGGCGAAAATTAAAACTTGGTTAAAAAGAGCAATTTTTAAAATTGTTTTGCTATTTAACTCTCGTTTAAAATTGTTTCCAGGAAAATTGCAATTAAGATGGTCCTGACCTTTCGTGGTAACCAAGGTATACCCACATGGAGTTGTAGAGATTGGAAGGGTTGAACAAAAACCCTTTATGGTCAATGGGCAACGACTCAAGACTATTTTTAAGGAGAGATGGTTGGATACATTTCCACCATCACATTCCAAAATTGACATCATGGTGGCCTAGTCCAGTTGAGGACATTAAATTTAGCGCTTGTTGGGAGGCAACCCATTATTTCTAACCATTGTTACTATTTTAGTAATTTCAATTTTTCATATCTTCTTATTCTAGTTTATTGTGTGTTGTATAAGGCTAGTGTTTATAAGACATCCCAATGACACCTCTTATTAGCATGGGGAATAGCATGATCATGACTCATCGATACTAAAGCTAAGATCCATGTTACGTGTGGGGGGAGGTAAGTTGCAATGTCTCTTTGTTTCATTTAATATTTTTATTATTTTCATTCATACCTCATGCATATAGTCCTATGGTATCATTGAGTAGTTAGAGGGAGCAAAATAGGAGTGAACTAAGTGATATGGGCATAGAAAATAGAGAAGGTCAGTTCAGCAGACATGAGGTCCGCTCAACGGACTCAGAAATATCAATGAAGCTTTTAAACCCGAGAATGTTTATTCAACAGACATTACGTCCACTTAACAGAAATTACTTAGCATCTCACTACAACTAAAGAAACCCGAGAACATCAATGTCTAATTAACGGACTAAACAACCTCACAGCAGAACAATAAACTCGAGAATGTCTGTTTAGCAGACATTACGTCTGCTTAATGGATATTACTAGCATTTAGTTTAAAAACCTATTTCCCCTATTCTTTCCCGCACTCTCCCCCGCATTTTCACCCCCATTTTCTTCTTTTAACCTTGTCGCCTAGATTTCCCTACGTTTTCTTCTCTTTTTTTCTTCTTCTCTTCCCTTCGATAGCACCACCCCACCACATTCCCACCTACCCAAACCCTAGTCTCCTCAATCGTCCCTTGGTTGCTCTCTTTTGCCACGATATTACCACTACAACTTCTGTTTGTGATTTTGAGGGATTATCTACAATCTTTACATTGATTTGGAATGGGTAAGTGTTCTTTCATAACCATGGGTGAAAGCATGCATAACATTTCTGATTGATGCTTGAAGTCCATATGATTGTGGTTGATTGAGATTTTATGTTGAGATTGAGATAGTTATTTACAGTGGGCTTGTGTTGAGATTGCTCATCTGTGTTTGCGTCGAGACTGCTGGGTAGTGTTTGTGTCGAAATTACTAGGGTGTGGTTGAATTGGGGTTGGGTTGTGGTTGAATTATGATTGGGTTATGGTTGAGTTGCAATTAAGTTTGTGGTTGAGATTGCTCATTTGTATTTGTGTCGAAATTGTTGGGTTGTGGTTAATTTGCGATTGAGTTTGTGGTTGAGCTTGCAATTGTTTTGGTTCTGTGATGTTGTGATTAAGTTTATGGTGGAGAATTGCTGATTGGTTGTTAGGGATTAAGATTTGTCTTGTTGTGATTATACCTAGTTGTGTGCCTATCATTCAATGTCACAATTTAAGCAAATTGCGAGGAAGAGTACTGCTCAATCTTCTAGAGCTACTAGGGGTAAAAATTTGGTCGTAGAAGCAGTGGAACATGAGTTTAATCAAGTTCTATTCACCAATAAGTAATGTGCAACTTGGTTCAATATGACAAAGAACAACAAATTTGTGCTCGAAGTCTCAGTTGAAGTGGGTATTGATGAAGCATACAATGTGAGGGCCGATTTGGACCAATTTCATTGGAGAAAATTGTTAGGCCTCATAGGTGCATACTACCCAGTTGTGGTGAAACAATTTTATGCCAACCTCAGTGCGGTAGCTGATAAACAACCCCCGGTGGTCACTTCTCGAATCAATAGGAAAGTAGTGGTTATAATAGAAGATCTGATTAATGGGCATTTAGAGCTGCCAGTGGAGGCCAAGTTCCATCTTTTGATAAACGTGGGAGATAAACAGTTGATAATCAATGGGATAAGTCCGAAGCTATGTCTTGACTTGGTATTAGAGCCGCTATGCGATTCACAAACCAACATACCTTTAAGCATTGCGATTCCCTTCATATTCGACCGAGATTGGTGGCATTCTTGCTTGCTCATAATGTACTGCCTAAGGCTAGTGATTCAGGGTACCTATGTAATGAAGACTTATACATTTTGGACAAGATTTTTTCCCGTATAACCAATTCTAGGGCATTACAATTGCCTATATGATAATGACCTCTATGTGGCAAGTGGTACATCACAAGGCTGACACGAAGAGGTTTCTGTTTCCAGTGTTATTGAGCCAGCTATTTGGGTGTCTCAAGGTCCTCAAGAGAGATGAAGCAGTGGCCTATACTTTTGATATGGATGTCATCAATGCTGATAAAATGAGGGAATTCAACTATAAAGAAGATGCTCCTAACAGGTGGGTCAATCCGCATCGAGAGAGGTACAATTCGAATGCACCTGCTACACAGCAATCTAGAGCTAATCTAGTTCTATGGGACAATCAGGTTATGGCTCAGTTGCAAGAAGTCTGGGCAGAAGTTAGAGATCTTCGATCTGAAGTGGGAAATCTCGCGGCTTCACAAACCAGGATGGAAGATAAGTTGAGGGCTTTCTTAGAGCAATAACCACCTCCTTCGGGATAGCGATACCATAGGATCCTAGAATTGCATTTGCATTTTCAATTTCACACATTTAGCTTCGCATTTTATGTTAATATGACCCTATGTTTTATTTTGTTTCCTCTACTTTGGAAAATTGTAAGGATAACTTCAGGCTATTTTATTCTACCTCTATAATTTTTTCATGTATAGCTCGATGGGAGATAGGAATACAAGGTGTGGAATTTGGTTTCGTCATAATGCAATCGGTTATTTCAGGGGGTGTCTTTACCCTTACTCCTTATTCCGTCCTTCGCATTATTTTTTTTATCTTACCCAACATTGAGGACAATGTTGATTCTAAGTGTGAGGGAGGATAAATTGATGATTTTGCATGCATATTTTACATTGAAGTATCTTACAATTTATCTTTAAAAAAATATTTTACCTTTGTTTTGTGTTAGTTTTGCATTAAATAATTTTGCATTAAATAATTTTGCATACTTTCATCACGCATGTTTGCATAATTATACATCTTTCACTTTCTAATTGTCATTATAATCCAATTTAATGTGTTAATTGTATTACGGATAAGGTATTTTAAGATGCATAATATGATTAAATTGCTCACATACCTTGTCACAATTGGATGTTATAATGTTAAATTGATTGAATGAGCATGCTATTGAAGTAAACATCACTGAGTGAGCTATTTTGAGCCTAAAGGATTACACCCAATCCTATTTTTCTTGTGTGATATAATTTTCTCTTCTATGTATGTTTACTTCTAGAACTTGCATTACATCTTTTCGAGGTTACATAATCATACTATGGTATGTTCATGAAAGTGATAAAAGGAACTAGGATTGAGCTTGAGCCAAATAGCCAACCCTTTTTATATACCAATCCCTAAGTGAACCCTTTGTGCATATTGATTGTATTTAAGCCTTTTTCTTTATAAACCTATTTCAAAGTACCTTAAACTAAGAAAAACAAATTTACCCTTGTTTGATGGTTAGTAGAGCTATAAATGTTGTGCATTCAATATTCTTATCGATAGGTATATGAAGGAAGAAGTGTGGGGGTGTTTTCTACAGAAATTAAAGGAGCATGCTGAACAAAATAAAAAAGAAAAAAGAAAAACTGACATCTAAATGGTGTTTTTGAAAAGTTGGACATATTCACTTCAGATTCCAAGGTGAACGAATAATAGAAAATTTTGATAATAGATTTGATGGAGTTTCCTAAGTATTATGGTTATTGGGAAATTTCTCAATAAATTTTGCCAATGATGATTGTAATATTTGTAGTTTCTGCTCTACTAATTATTAAATGTTTGAATTCCTATCCTTTCTTTCTTAGCCTACTTTACCTTTTGGTCCCATTACAACTAAAGGAATAAAGAACTTTTTGATTTATGGATATGCTATAGATGGGAGTAATGGAGAAGTAGATAAGAAGCAAGCTTATGGTAAGAGATATGAATTAGAAGATGATTGAGAGTTACCCTTAAACCCTTGTGTGTGAAAGTGAATGCTTTATGAGAGACTTCATTCATGGAATGTGAATTTGATTAATTGAAGCATTATGATGTCATATTGTTGCTTAGTTTGTGATCTAATTTATGAAGTATTATGTAGCCTTATGTTTATATTTCAAATCTTACCTATAATGTTTTCAACTTATTGGATTGAGTTATGATGATGATTAGGTGTGGAATGATGGAAAGAAAATGTTTGTCGGTATCGTTCAAACCCTCAGGATATTATAACTCCTCCATTAAGGATGCATAATTGTTTAAAGGCTTGTGGCATATGCTAAATGCCACCGTACACCTACGAAAATGGAATCAATAACTTGTTTGCGAATTTAGTAGTTAGTTTTCTTTTGTTTTTGCTCGAGGACAAGCAATAGTTTAAGTGTGAGGGAATTTGATATGTCAAATTATTTATATATGATTTTGGGATGAATTGGAACTAATTTGTCTTATCTCTATGTGAATTTTGAGCTTTATTTGGTTAATTGTCACACATTTCAACTTTATTGCTTAATAGGTGTAAATGGATAGATTTTGGGGCAAGAAGCATAAATTTCATTGTGTATGTTATATTAAGGTCATTCAAGTACGCTTTTGAAGAGGATTCCGAGTTCTACAACTTTCGTGAAGACTCTAAGAAGAGATTTTGCTGTCTAAAGGGTCAAAATTGCATGTTACTGTGGATGTCTAGTGTATGTCTACCCAGTGCACATAATGTCCCTCCAAATGGACATGAGTGGAGATGGAAAGATAGAAAACCTAAAAAATCTACCCAGTAGACATGAAGTCTGCCTAATGGACATTTGCTGGCCAAATTTGCTCCGGAAGACAAAAAATGTCTGCCCAACAGATATGAGGGTCCGCCTAATGGACTTTGACGTCACTGTTATGGTCCTCCTTCCCCTGTTTGGCAAAAACTAGGTTCTTTTGAGCCCAAGATGCTATAAATACTCATTTTTAAGACCAAAAGGGGGTTCTGGCACTGAAAACGAGGCAGCATATAAAGGAGGCACCCAAAAGAGGCAAAGAAGAGGAAGAAGGAGGATTGAATCAAGCATTGGAAGCAAGCTTGTTTTATGTTCTCTCAATCTTCTCTCTACCCTTTGTTGGATGTTAATTATCTTTATTTGTTCATATTCTTTTACCATGTTCTAGAACTAAATCCCATTTAGGGTCAGGGATGTAGCCTATTTTGGGGATTGATTTATGTTTTATGGATTGATTGGTGTTTAATCAAAGTTCTTGGGTTATATTTATCTTTCTTGAGCTTCATTTTTATTTCTATGCTTGATCACTATAGATGCAACCTTAGGAACCATATGATGGACTAAGAGGTGAAGTATGATTTGTGCACTAGGAAGATAAACACATTAGATTTAGAGATAGAGATATCCTGAACTAGAGTGATAACTTATGGTTGCTTGTTCGTGTTGAATTTGACTAGCTAGGTTTCCCATTGAGAGATGGTAATCAACTAGTTGGGTATTCCAATATGTCTTGGGAGAGAATATAAGTGAATTTGTGCAATTATTATTATAACTTGTCATTCAATCAATTACATAATTTATCGATCAATCTCTTAAATTGGTGAACCCCAAAGCCCTAAGTCTAAACCATTAAAATTCCCTTGCTTATTTATTTACAATCTTTACGATTTATTGTCTGATCTAATCCAATCAACTTTTAAGTTTCTTGTCATTTTAGTTCACCTAATTAGGATTAATTCAGTAGTGAGTATTTTAGTCCTTGTAGGATACGACTAAGAACGATTCTATGCATTTGCAGATTTTATCGACCAAAAAACTTTCGAGAAAATTTCTTTTATAGTATTCTACAATGGTATAACTCAAAGCACAAGGGGAACAATAGATGTAGCTGCAGAAGGGTCTTTAATGAGGAAAACCATTGATGCAGCTCATGACCTTTTGGAATAGTTGGTGAATAACAGTTATATGTGGTCAAATGAAAGGAGTAGACAAGGGTGGTCCAAAGAGCAAAATGGAAAGATTCCACTTGACTCAGTGACAGCCTTGTAAGTACAAATTGCTGCCCTCACCAAGCAGTTGAACAACATGTAAGGAACTTCTTCATCTATAGTCAAAACCATGCAGTTATAATGTGAATTATGTAGGCAGGACAATCATGGCACAACTGAATGCTTCTTGCTAGGAGTGAGTGGTACATAACAAGTAAATAACTTGGGTCAATCATAACAAGGTAATAATCCATACTCTAATACTTACAAACCTAGGTGGAAAAACCACCCAAATTTTATGGAGTACTAACAATGCAAGTGGCTAAGTGAGAGCACAAAGACCTCCTAGATTTCAGCAAGACCATTTGGGTCTTTAAAGAATAAAATGGACAAGTTAATGGACGTATTGGGTTCAAGGTTCTCAAGCCAAGAGGAAGGTCAAAGAAGACTAGAAGAGAGGCAGAAAAGAATGGAGGCAAAGTTTGACCAGATTGTGAAGAATCACGCTTCATCCATCCATAACTTGGAGGTACAGGTAGGTTAACTTGCTAATGCTTTGTCTTTTAGGAATGCAGGAAGCTTACCAAGCAATATTGAGGCCAATCCAAAGGAACAACTTAAGGTGATCACACTTAGGAGTGGCAAGCAATTGGAGGAGCCAAGTATGCAAAAATATAGCCAACAAAAGGAAAAGGTAGAAGACAAAGAAGAAAAGATGTCATATGTACCACCAACACCCTACAAGCCCAAGATTCCATATCTGTAGAGGGTGAAACAACATTAAATCGACAGTCGATTCTCTAAAATTTTGGAGAAGTTGAAGAAACTTCAGATTAATTTGTCTTTGGTGGAAGCATTGGAGTCTATGCCTAAGTATGCAAAGTTTCTCAAGGACATATTAACACACAAATGCAATTGAGAAGAAAATTAGATGGTGACCTTGACGGAGAACTGTGGTTCGATCATCACAAGTACAATGCCTTCAAAACTACAAGATCGAGGGAGTTTTACTATTCCATGTGTTGTTGGTGATTTTGAATTTTCTAAATGCTTATGTGATTTAGGTGCAAGTATTGACTTGATGTCAGCACAAGTATTAACTTGATGCCTTTGTCTATTTTTAGGAAATTTGGGCTAGGAGATGTCAAGCCAACATCCATGCTTATCCAACTTGAAAATGATTCCATCAAGAGGGTGGATAAATTTGTAATTCCTGTTGATTTTGTTGTGTTAGATTTTGAAGAAGATAAGAATTTTCCATTGATTTTAGGTAGGCTCTTTATGAATACTGGTATGGCATTTGTTGATGTGCATGAAGGAAAACTGATTTTGAGAATTGGTGATAAGTAGGTTGAATTCAATAAGACTAAATCTTTAAAGAAGCCGATTGATGGAAGTGCTTGTATGAAGATTGATGTTACAGATGATATTGTGAAGGAAGTTGAGAAGGAAATTGAAAAGGAAGTTGAGGAAGTTGTTGAAGTGCAAACGGATGAGAGGGTGAGCAAAAAGGAATTGTGTGAGGAGAGTAGGTAAGAGAAGTTAGAGAGAGCAGATGCACACCACCCTCCATTGTAAAACCTCCTATTGTAGAACTATATTACCTTCCTACCTGAGATACACATTTCTAAATGCTCCACCTCCACTGACCCCACCACCTTGAGCCCATCTTGCCTTTAATCTCTTCTATTATTCTTCTTGTGTTTTTTGTGTTTTAGTTTTCATTGTGTTGTTTGTTGGTTTTAGGTGTTCTCCTTTTCACATTGAGGAAAATGTTTTGTTCAAGTTTGGGGAGGTATTCTTTGCATTTATGTTTGCATTTTTGCCTATCATTTAGGATGCACGTTAGGTGTTAGTATTAGGTGTTTCATTTCGCTTACATTTGAATATTTATTATGAATTTATTTCCATGAGATTCTATCATACTAGTTGAAATGAGATTAAATGCATGCGTGAACTTAAATTAGGCTACTTGAGTGGAGAGTGAACCATGCGAAGTGATGAAAGTAGTTGGCTACATAAGCTTACTCAGAACTTGACACTAGAATAATGAGGTAATGTATAGAAGCATAACGAATTTTCATTTAAGCCTATGTGAGGAATTGAGCCTTTATGACTCCATTCTATAGTCACTTCATTTCCTTGTTTGTGTGATGCTTCTTTAGGTAATTACCTTTAGAACTTGCTTTGAATCGATTTAAATCTACTGGATGCATGCTAGATAGAAATAATTAAGGCCTTTTTGCTTTAACCTTTGGATTAAATGACCTACCCTTTTATTATCCCTTACTAGCCCCATTGAGCCTTTAACCTTTTATTTCTTGAAACCACCCAATTTTAAAACCCACAAACCCCATTAGCTTACCCAATCATAAGTTAATAGAGTGCTAAGTGATACTTGAGTGTGGAATCACGATTTAAGAGCATATGACATATAGTTGTTGTTTCTGTTCATTGTTTCTTTATTATGAGAAAAAAGGGAAGAGAAAAAAAGAGGAAAGAACAAAATTAAATGAAAAAAAGAGAAAAGAAAAGAAAAGGGAATAACATGTAGTAGCTTTAATAAGCGCAGAGAAGTATTGCATATCTTAGAAGTTTATCTTTGTCATCCCTTTGTACACTTAGTAGTTTATAAATGCTTGTGATAAACTTCTAAAACCTGTTTAACCCACCTTAACCCTAGCCACATTATAACCCAAAACAAACCCCTTTTGATCTATCCTAGCATGTAATCATTGTGGAGGAGGATTAGTGTATTAGCAAGCCTATGATAGCTTGGTTTCCTATAGGAAGTTTAATTAAAACACTAACAATCCAAAACTTGAGAGAAATGAGTGAAATCTCTAAGGAAGGTCCATTTTGAATTTATACTTATCTTTGAGTGATGGTTTCATGGGTTGAGTTTGCTTATGTGCACCAATGAAAATTATTCATGATATGTGTAGTAGCTTGACATTTGAGTTGGCCAAAGTTTGAAGGATTGCATGCTTTAATCTTTGTGAAAATGAAGTGATAGAATTTTATTGGTTGTATTTGATCTTTGCTTGAGGACAAGCAAAAGTTTAAGTGTAGGGATGTTGATAGGTGTAGATTGCATTGTATTTTAATAGGTAATTTGATATGTATTTAGTAGTTAATTTGATTGTTTAGAGTGTGTTTAGGTTAAGAATTGTGTTAGTTCATAAATATTTATGTTTTAAGTGTTTTTTAGGTGAGAACATGTTTTTGAGCTTCAATATATATATATATATAAATGAGATGTTGTGATGCGTTTGTTAGTATTTTAGGACATTCAAAGGAGTTTCAGAGGAGAACCGAACCAAAACACAGTCCCACGATGATAGGAGCTTGAGCATAGGCCCATGATTGTGGGGGAATCTGCTACAATCGTGACAGAGAGTAGATGAATTAGCCACGATCGTACACTAAGGCGCACGATCGTGACCTGCGCTCAGATAAATGCGGAGTCACTTTCAAATTCGAGTTTTTGAGGGACATTTCAGACCCTGGAAAGATATTAGGGTTACCTTAATTGGTAAAGACTATAAAAAGATAATGAGGGAAACCTAGAGTCTACATTTTGCTTACATTTGGAAACCCAAAAGAGAGAGAGAAAGAAGAGAGAGAGAAAAGAAGAAGAGGAAGAAGAGGAGGGTTCCAACGCTGAAGCTTCCTAGAATAGATGATCTCCTGATGCCGCTACTTTCCCGAATCATCCAACCTGAATCTCATTTCATCCCCATTTACTTTTTTATTCATTTAATGTGTAAGATTGAGATGCGTTGTATTATTATGAATTTGAGTTGTTAATGATGTTCTAACTTTACCTTCAGGATTTTGCTTATATTTAATGTTAGTCTAATTGAATTGTGTTTACTTGATTTAGGTGTTGTGATTGGTTAATGTATTTGCATGTTTAGGTAACAAATCGAGAGGGTGAGCCAAATAAAAATGATTAGATTAGATTAACGAGAGTTAGGCAATCTAATTGACTACTTAATCATTTTAGTCAGTAATTTCATGGAGAGAGATTTCATGCGAGACCTGATTGTTTATTAGAGAGCTATAGAACTAATTAGAATTATGGGTAATTTGTGAATTGAGAGATTTCAAGTCTATAATTCGATTAGGGTTCACAATTTAGGAAATGATTATAACTGGAGAGAGAGTAATCAACCTTACAATCGTTTATAGCTAACACCCTATAAACACATAAAAGGCTAGATTAACATTAATGTAGGTAAAACCCCCTCTCCTATAACTTGATTAATTCTCTTCATGGGTTTCCATTGTTATATTATTCGATTGTTGCTAGTTTGTTTTGATTTAGTTTACTTTTCAGTTCAATATTCGAATATGAGTTTTAAGCAAAGCGCAACTTGAATTAAATGGTGCCTAAACACAATCTTTTTGGGATGATATCTGCTTTTTACTATAAATAACGATTCGTATACTTGTGGTTTTTAGCATAAAACAAGTAATTGGTTTGCAATAAATAATATGTTATGCTCTTTTAATAAAAATATGACCTATGGTGATTTAGAGAAAATGTCATGATTTTGAGTTCTCTTTGTGTGAAAGTGGAGCCTAATAAATGATTAGCATAAGATATACTCTTTTCATGAAAATATGACCTATGGTGATTTAGAGAAAATACGATGCTTTTTTGTTTCTCATAAGGATTGATATTAAAAAGGAGCAAGTATCATGCCTTTATGCTTACAAAGATGCCTATAATGATTGTGAGTTTGTTTCATACCATTTTAATTAGAAAGAGGCCTATATTGAATGAGAAGGAGGTTGTAAGTTCTTTTGAGATGACGTTGCATATAAATTGTGCCTATTTTTACCTTGAGTATTATACCCCCTAGGTTTAGAAAGTGATCCATACATGAATTTCCTTTTGCTTGGGGTTTAGAGGATGATAGATAGGCACGTATTTTTTTTGTAAACATTTAAAAAATGCAATATGATCATGTGAAGATTCAGACATAATGTCATCATATAATTGCTTGGCCCTTATAAAAATACTCTAGGCATTCTTTAGTGCAATTCCTTAAGTGAAACTAATTCCATACCTATCATTAAAGTTTTTTTGAGCTAAAAAATAAACACTTGATATGCATGAAACCAATTCCATATCTAACAGGAGGTTTAAAAAATAAACACTTAATGTGTATGAAAAAAATGGTTATGTAAAAAAACCAAATAAAGTTAATTGTTGTCTTTGTGCATAATAATGGTTTTATATAATAATGTTTTTTGCATAATAATAGTTATAATATTGCAAAAAATTTATATGTTGTCTTTGTCCATATGTGATATTGTAAAAAATGGTTATGATCAAATTGAGGTTAATTGTTCTTTTTCAAGTAGAGATCGAGGCTTCAATGGCTTAAGCAATATTATAAGTTGTAGGATATGAAAACATTAATAGAAGGGGAAAAATGCAATACACAACTTAAAACTCATGTATATCTATACTTATGCTCAAGTCAAAACTTATCAAAAACTAGCTAATTGTTTATTGTCTTCCTTGCAGGCCGTGTTTTTTGTTGAAGTGTGTCGATAATTATCCAACCTCATCTGTCTTCTTTATAGTTCGCGATTGTTCGTCTATCAAGGTAAGTCATTCAACTAAGTAATGTATACAATGTGATCGATTTTGTGTTGTTCGTTGCAATTTTACCTCTAAAAATGATTGATGAGTTTTTAGGGTAGGGTTTAATAGTCTAAGTATTTTTGTTTATGCATTGTTTAAATTGAAACATAAAGACTTAAACTTCAATGTGATTAGTTCAAACTTAGTATTAACATAAGAAATTCACTTAATTGACATAACAATTCTTTTCACAATAAACCCCTAGGATGATATATAGGTTAGAAACCTGTGATGTAACTCCCATGAGGCTTATCGGTGAAAAATTCCACGAGCCTAGGAGTCACAGCGAGAACTTGCTTTCTCGATTCATGTGGTCAAACAACGTCATGCACCATATTGCTTTTTAAAAATCAAAATTTGGAAATGAACTTGTAGGTGATTAATTCAAATATAAAGACTTGAACTTCAATGTGATTGCTCGATCTAGTGTGGAATTAATATATCTAAGCAAAAAATGTGCTTTTGATCTTTTTGAGGAAACTGATTTTATTTATTATAAACCAATTTCCACTCTTTTTTATTTTAATATAAAGTTAGAAAAATAATATATAGGGGCTTTTTTTTAACTTTTTAGTGTCACTTCTTATAGGATATTGGTTAGTAAATTGCTTTATTTGACTAATACTCACATATGTTGTCTATCAATTAAGTCAATATATCGATAAGCCAAGTACAGTTCATTTATAGGTTACTTATAAGGTAGTAAGATATATGAAGGCTAATAAATATCAAAGCCTTATCTTTCCTAAAAAATTCTTCTATGAAGTTGTAAGGTTGTTATGACTTAGAATGTGGTGATTGTTTAATTACTAAAGTGGAATTGGTTGTGATTGAGTTTTCTATTTGTGATATCATATGGTGGGATTGTTTGGTTTCAATTTGGAGGGGAAATGGTCAGAGACCTGTAAAAACTTTGGGGAAGTGAAGGATCTAATGATGTGTAAAGTAAAGATTAAATGTTCTATAAGATTAATATGGATTCTACCATAATGATTATTATATCTAACTATGAAATCACTTTTTAAATAACAGTCTAGATCTTGCATGTATAGATGATTAATACGTGATGGTTTTATCAATCCTAAGTTTGTTGAGGGAGTTGAAGTTTTTTTTTTTACTATGCATGTTCTCAACCTGCATATAAGGATAGTCCAAAGATCATGTGTCCATTTAAAAAGTGCAATCATATTCGTTTTCTTCCTATTAATGAAGTGAATATACATTTATTAAGAAAAATGTTTGTTCCAAATTATTTTGAGTGGACACGACAAAGGGAGCCATTAATTTGTAGCAACTCAAGGGGTAATGAAGTAAACTCAGCAAAAAATGTGGATGGGTTTGATGGGGGGACTGGATTTATAATAAATAATATGGGTACAACTGAAAATTCTTACACCCAAATGATTTATGATGCAACCGGTTATACCTTTCAAGCAAATATAGAAAATCTTGAAGAAAAATCAAACCCAACTGCAAAATTATTTTTTTACTTACTAAAATCAGCTGACTAAGAATTATTGCCAAATTGTGAGACAATGACTCAATTATCTTCAATTGCTCGAATATTGAACATAAATTATGAAGGCCAAATTTCTGCTTGAAGTTTAGAAAAAGTTCTTGTTTGTTATAATGAATCATTGCTTTTGCTGATCATACAATGGTTGATAATTTTTACAATATGAAGAAACTTATTAGTGGTTTTGGTTTGCTAGTTGAAAAAATTGATTGTTGGAATTTGGGATTTATGTTGCTTTGGGGAGATGATGTAGAATTACGAGAGTGCAAATTTTGTGTTCAATCTAGGTTCAAACTTAGAAAGTGTACTATGAAATGGAAATTAATACCCTAGAAGTAGATGTATTATTTCCCGTTAACTTCGAGACTTTAAAGATTGTATGCCTCTGATGTTATTGCATCTCACTTGAGATGACATAATGAACATAAACAAGAAGATGGAATAATGGGCCATCTATTGGATGCACTGGCATAGAAACATGTCAATAATACATATTATGAGTTTGCAGCTGAAAGTCGAAATGCTAGGTTGGGGTTGTCGACAGGTGGATTCCAACTTTTTGGTTAATCCAGCTAACAATATTCATCATGGCCAATCATAATTACTCCTTATACTTTTCCTCATGGATGTGTATGAATAAGGCATATATGTTCTAGATGGTGATTATACCGGGGCCTAAAAATCTAATGCATAAAATTGATATATTCTTACAACCATTGGTATCTAAATAGCCTCATCTTTGGGAATTTGGTGTGGAGACATATGAAGTGTCTCTTAAACAATTTTTTTAGAGTAGCTTTGATGTGTACTATTAGTGATTTCCCTGTGTATGCTTTTTTGTCTAAATGGAATATATCAAGGAAATTGGCATGCCCTTACTATGGCAATCATTCTGATGTGTTTTATCTTCCTAGAGATGCAAAAACATGTTGTTTTGACAACTACAAGAAATTTCTTCTGCAGATCATCCATTTATATGCAATAAAAAAAGTTCATTAAGAATAGAATGGTACAAATACCTACTCCCCCTCACAAAGCTGACGAAGAGATTTTGCAGGAGAGTTATGAATTAGAGTTGTTGAAAGTTACAAAAATTGAAGCTGAAGAAGTTAATTGAAGCATTACTAAAAACTTTGGTTGGAGAAAATGAAGTATCTTTTGGGATTTGTCATATTGGAAAACTAATTTGATATATCATAATTTAGATGTGATGCACATTGAAAAAAATATTTTTGACAATTTGTTTAACACCATAATGAACATTGAAGGAGGGACAGGGACAACGTAGAATCACGAGTTAATTTAAAACTTTTTTGTAGAAGGAATGAGTTAAATAAAGATCTTCACGCTGGTAAATATCAGAAAATATGTTACACTTTGGAAAAAAAAAGGAAATTTTGTGTGAATGGTTGAAAAGTCTAAAGTTTCCCTATGGCTATGTTTCGAACTTGGCAAGGTGTATGGACATGAGGAAGTACAAATTATTTGGGATGAAAAGTCATGATTTTCATATGTTTATACAAAGGTTAATTCCAATTGCATTTCGGGAGTTATTATCGAATAAGGTTTGGGAAGCTATAATAAATTAAATTTGTTTATCAAAAGCTTAACATCATTTGAAATAAAGTTGTTTGAAATGAAAATATTAGAAAGAGAAATTCCAGTTATCTTATGCAAATTAAAAGAGATTTTCCCTCCAAACTTCTTTGACTGTATGAAGCATCTACCTGTATATTTAGCATATGAGGCTAAGCTTGTTGGTCCAATTCAATATCGATGGATGTATCTGTTTGAGAGGTAATTATAGTTAATATTTAAATAAAACTTATAGCATGTTTTAATCACAGAATTGTAATAACCCTATTTTCATCACTCGAAGAAAAATATCAAAAACAAGGCTAGAGTTGAAGGTTCGATATGTAATATTTATTTAGTGGAGGAAGCAAGTACATTTTGTTTACATTATTTTGAGTCACATATGCACACAAGAGAAAGAAAAGTTCCTCGTAATAATGATGGGGGAGGAACGGGTTATGCTGATGGTACCTAATCCATTTTCACACATCCTTAACGAACATATGGATGAGCAACAAGAAGAATGTTAACAGAAGAAGAAATAGAGGCGACCTATGTGTAACATCCCGTTACCTATACGACTAGAATAGTTATTTATGAGACATTTATATGACTTAAGATAAATGAACGTTAGACATAAGTTATTTGTGATTTACATATTGTTTGGCACATTCGTATAACTGTACATGCTTTCATTTGGCATTTTCGGGTAAGTATGACAAATTGTAATTATGGCAAATGGTGAATCAGTGGAGATAAATAGTACACGTGAGGGGCATGGGGATAATATTGTTTAAGTTAGGAAGACTCCATTACAGGTTGTAATTATGACAAATGGTAAGTCAGTGGAGATGAATAGTACACGTGAGGGGCATAGAATGAACTCACGTATTAGATTGGTTAAGTTAGGAAGGATCTACCATAGTTCCGATCCCTTACTGAAACACTTCACATTGCGATTCTCTCCCCTAACCTTCATCACCGGATAATGATCTAGCAGCTTTTGTGGTGCTGATTTCTATTTCAGTGTTAAAATACTTGCTAAGCGATTAAGTGGTTGTAATGTTGTTTCCACTGTGTAAATAAGCACTTGCATGTTTGATATACATATCTGCATAAAAAGGGGTTCGTAGTGTAGAGAATAGATATGAGGGTTCTGGATGTTGGTTAAATTGAACAGCGAACGCAGACGAAAGGAAATACAGAAATAATATCTAAGTATAGACAGTAGTCTGCGATTCTGGCATTTATGTGAGTTTTGGCTTTTTGAGCGATTTGGTGCTCTAGAGTTAAAAAGAGAGTAGTATAGATGATATTTTCATGTTGGAGGTATAACCGCAATGAAAACAATGTATAGAACTTATATAGGTATGAAGGATGATAAGTTCTGCTTATTTTGTATCCTCTGAAAGATGTAAAGATGCTATCCTCTAGGAGTTATTCTCTTTTGTAAGAGATCTTCTTCGACAAGTTATCTTCTTCTGTGAGGACGCATCGTTTGTCAAGATGCATTCTTATAGGAACCAGACTTTGTCTGTGTCTTGATTTCTCTGCAACCAAACTTCTTATGTATTGTTTCTTTTGTGATGATGTCATCTTCCTCTGGGTGACGTCATCTTCCTCTGTATTGCTTCGTCTGTGTTTTGGTTTCCTCTGTCTTTTGCTTCGTCTATGTTACTGTTCATGAACTTCGTCTATGTTACTGTTCATAAACTTCGTCTGTGTTACTGTTCACAGACTTCGTCTATGTTACTGTTCACAAGTATCGTCTGTGTTACTATTTACGAACTTCTTCTGTGATGACGTCAGCTTCCTCTGGGTGACGTCATCTTCTTTTGTAAATCATTTCCTTCTGTGTTTTGCTTCTTCTATTTTTCATCTATACCTATCTTCTGTCCCATTTCCGACCCCTCAGAAGATAGAATTGCCTCAGAGGCCTTCATACAAGTTGTAGATATTGGAATCCTCTTTCAAACCATATAAAGAACACCTTGATCTGATCCTTCTAGAGAAAGTTATGGCGATTGTAAAATATCCTCTGTGTTACTGTTTCTAAACTTCTTCTGTGTTACTATTCATTGCATATCTTTTGTCCTATTTTTGACCCTTCAGAAGATAAAATTGGCCTTTGAGCTCTTCATGGAGTTTGTACATATTGA
>JAOQMS010092883.1:0-19485 GCA_027563885.1 Erythroxylum longipes | reverse complement strand
AAAATCTCAAAACCCAAATGACCCTCTCCAACACAATTTTTTTACACACACAAAGCCTATATTGCAAAATTTCCATTTATTCACACTTATACCGGGAAATGTCATGAATGCATGTACACACATTTTTCATGTGCAAAAATCACTATTCACAATTGCATGAGCATGAGATGTGTTTTCCTAATCTCTCGATTGATCGCCCGTGTACCCGTTTCTATGGTTCAACCCGTTATATGGAAACGGGATGTTACATGGTGAATGTTGGTAAGATTATAATTCTAGCTGACTTTGTTATACTTGAGATGGATTTTGATATGTAGGTTCCTATAATCTTAGGAAGACCACCACTGGTGGAGAATTGATTGACGTCCCAAATGGTAAGTTGACCTTGAGAGTTGGTGATGAGAAGATGTGTTTAACATTTTCAAGGTTTTAAAGGGACCCTCTTTTGATGAAGTCACCTATAGAATAGATGTGATTGATCCTCCAACATTTGAATCTATTCCTAAATTAATATATGATGATGCTTTAGAGACATGCCTAGCTTTATGAATAGATGAGAATGAATTGGATGATGAGTCAATGGAACATGCTTATAGATTGCAAGGTAATGGTTTTGGTTATAAACCTCCAATTGAAGAATTGGGCCCTCCTAACCCTAAATTGTTACCTTCCATATTTAGTCCACCAAAATCTGAATTGAAACACCTTCCAATTCATTTGAGGTATACATTCTTGGGAGAATCAAATACTTATCTGGTTATCATTTCTTCTTCTTTGAATTCCTCTCAAGAAGAGAAGTTATTAAGGGTGTTACGTGAACATAAAGCAGCTATTGCATGGAGTATTGCTAACATAAAGGGAATTAGCCCTTCTATTTGTGTTCACAGGATTTTAATGGAGGAAAACCACAAACCTAGTGTGGAAAATTAGAGGAGGCTCGATCCTAACATGAAGGAAGTTGTGCGATCTGAGGTACTTAAATTACTTAATGTAGGAATTATCTATCCTATTTCTGATAGCTCTTGGATAAGTCTTGTACAGGTTGTGCCAAAGAAAGGTGGCATAACTGTCATCTCTAATGATAGCAATGAGTTAATTTCCACTAGGGTTGTGACATGGTGGAGGGTTTGCATAGACTACAGGA
This sequence comes from Erythroxylum longipes, assembly GCA_027563885.1. Lineage (NCBI taxonomy): Eukaryota > Viridiplantae > Streptophyta > Magnoliopsida > Malpighiales > Erythroxylaceae > Erythroxylum > Erythroxylum longipes. The sequence continues at coordinate 18,341 of JAOQMS010092883.1, read as the reverse complement.
AATTGAATGCAGCAAATAAGAAAGATCACTTCCCTTTATCCTTTATTGATCAAATGTTGGAAAGATTAGCAGGGCATGATTATTACTGCTTTTTAGATGGTTATTCAGGGTATAACCAAATTCCTATAGCCCCGGAAGATCAGGAGAAGACCACCTTCACTTGTCCCTATGGTACATTTGCATATCGTAGGATGCCCTTCGGTTTGTGCAATGCTCCTGCCACTTTTCAACGTTGTATGATGTCCATATTCTCTGACATGGTGGAGGATATAACTGAAGTATTTATAGATGATTTTTCTATTTTTGGTTCTTCTTTTGATGCATGTTTGTTCAATTTAAAACAGGTTCTACAAAAATGTGAAGAAACCAATCTTGTGCTAAATTAGTAAAAGTTCCATTTTATAGTACAGAAGGGATCATCCTAGGACACAAAATCTTGAATAATGGAATAGAGGTGGATCTGGAAAAAATCGAAGTCATCAATAAATTACCACCTCCCAATTTGGTAATAAGGAGTTTTCTTGGGCATGCAGGGTTTTATAGAAGATTCATTAAGGATTTTTCCAAGATTTCTAAACCCTTATATGCTTTGTTACAAAAGGAAGTCCCTTTTGAATTTACTGATGAAAGTCTTGATGCTTTCAACAGGTTGACGAAATAACTTACCCAGCTCCTATAATAATTGCATAGATTGGAATCTCCCCTTTGAGATAATGTGTGATGCTAGTGATTATGCCCTTGGGGCTGTCCTAGGACAAAAACAGGATAAGAAATTACATGTCATTTATTATGCTAGCAAAGTTCTTAATGATGCTCAAGTCAATTATGCTACTACAGAGAAAGAGTTGCTAGCAGTAGTTTTTGCATTTGATAAATTTAGATCTTATTTTGTTGAGTCTAAAGTCATTGTTTACATTGACCATTCCGCTTTGAAATATTTGCTTACCAATAATCATGCTAAACCAAGGTTTGCTGATCATGTTAGAGACAAGAAGGGAATCGATAATTCGGTAGCTGATCATCTTTCACGACTTAAGGAAGGTGACAAGATGGAAGTTGAACTGATTAATGATGCCTTCCATGAGGAGAATCTGTGGTCTGTTAAGGGAAATATTCCTTGGTTTGTTGATCATGTTAATTTTCTAGTGTCCAACATTATCCCAAGTGATTACTCATACCATAAGAGAAGAAAATTCTTATCTGAGGTAAGGAATTACTTTTGGGAAGACCCATTGCTCTTTATAAGGTGTGCTGATGGGATAATTAGTAGATGTATACCTGATGAGGAGATACGATCAGTGTTGTATCATTGCCACGCTTCTCCTTACGATGGGCACCATAGCGTTAACAAAACGGCAACAAAGGTTTTACAATTTGGTTTTTATCGGCTTACTCTTTTTAAGGATGCTAAAACTTTTGTTATGTCATGTGATAGATGTTAGAGGATAGGGAACATAGGTAGGAAGCACGATATGCCTCAATCGAGGATTTTAGAGGTTAACTCTTTGATGTATAAGGCTTGGAATTTATGAGACCGTTTCTAATATCGTTTGGTAATGAATACATCCTTGTGTTGGTGGATTATGTATCCAAATGGGTGGAAGCCACAACTTTGGCAAACAACACTGGAGCTAGTGTTATGAAATTTGTCAAGATTTTCCAGATTTGGATTTCTAAGAGTTATAATCAGTGAAAATGAGGTTCATTTTTAGAATCATCAATTCAAATCTTTGTTGACAAAATATGGGTGCCATTTCAAGTTTGGAACCAATTATCACCCCTAAACCAGTGGGCAAGTCAAGGTGTCAAATAAAGAAATCAAGCAACTCTTAGAAAAGACTGTCAATACATTAAGAAAGGATTAGGCAATGAAGCTTGATGACACTCTTTGGGCATACAGGACGACATACAAGACTTCTTTAGGTATGTCTCCATATAGGTTAGACTTTGGGAAATCTTGCCTCCTTTCGGTTGAAATTGAGCATAAGGCGTTATGGGCAATCCGGAAGTTAAAATATGATCTCAAAGAGGCTGGACAGAGGAGGTTGATGGAGTTGAATGAACTAGATGAATTCAGCCTCGACACTTTTGAAAATGCTAGAATATACAAGGAGAGAACCAAGGCTTTCCATGACAAGCATATCCTTTGGCGAGAATTTAAACCTGGTGAGAAAGTATTGTTGTTTAACTCTCTCTTGAAATTGTTTCCAAGGAAATTGTGATCACGATGGTCTAGACCTTTCGTGGTGACCAAGGTATACCCACATGGAGCACTAGAGATTGGAAGGGATGACCAACCACCCTTCATGGGCAATGGACAACGACTTAAGCATTACTTTGAGGGAGAGATGGTTGGATACAATTCCACCATCACATTCAAAAATTAACATCATGGTGGCCTAGTCCAGCTGAGGACATTAAACTTAACGCTTGTTGGGAGGAACCAACATTTCTAACTCTTTGTGTTGTTTTATTAATTTTATTTTCTCATTTTTTCATATCTTTTTATTCTAGTCTATTGTGTGTTGCATAGGGTTAATGTTTATAAGACACCTCAATGACACCTCCTAGTAGCATGAGGAATAGCATGATTAAGTCACATCAATCGAGAGGTAAGATCCATGTTATGTGTGAGGGAGGTAAGTCTTCTTACTTCTTTTAAAATTGTTATGATTTTCATCCATAAATCATGCATATAGTCCTATAGAGTAGTTATAAGGGATAAATTAGGAGTAAAATAAGTGAGATGGGCATATTAAACTCGAGAATGTCTGCTTAGAGGACATAATGTCCATTTAACAGACATTACTCAGCTTCTGACACTCAGGAGACCTGAGAAGGTTCGTTTAGTGGACATCATGTCCGCTTAGCAGACTAAACAACCTCAAACACAATTATAGATCTGAGAAGGTCCGCTTAGCAGACATAACATTCGCTTAGCGGACATTGCTCGCACTCAGTTTTAACAAAACCCTTTTTTCCCTTTCTTTCCCACACTCACCTTGCGTTTTCTCCCTTTTTTTCCACCTTCACGCCCCACTCTTTCTACTACCCATTCTCTTCTCTCTCCCTTTTTTCCCAGATTTTCTCCCTTTTTCTTCTTTTTCTTCTCTTATTCCACTTCCTTTGACTATCACACCCACCAACACGAACCCTAATCACCTCCATCAATTGTGGGTTGCTCTCTTCCACGCCCATACCGGCCACCACACTCAAGTTCGTAGATTTTAGGGATTACCTTGAGGTTTTGGGCTGAGATTACGCACTTTCCACTTCCATTTGGCACGAGTAAGTGCTCTTTCACCATTTAGGGTATAATAGTGAATGCATGAAGGATATCAGAGTGTGGGACTTACGAGAGCAATTTGTGATGTGTTTATGTGTTTTTGCTCTAGATTCATGTCACATTATGTGTTGGTGAGTTGATGCTTAAATTCCCTATGATTATCGGTTGAAATTATGTGGACAGTAGGTTTGTGATGACATTAGGATTGTGGTTGTGCGGAAATTGAATTTGGGTTTGTTATTGACACTGAATTAGTGGCTGTGTTGAAAGTGAAATTGGGTTATGTTGACACCGAATTGGTGACTGTGTTACAGAAATTGGGTTGTGTTGTTGAAATTGAATCCTGGGGTGTGTTGAAAGTGGATTTGGGTTTATATTGAAATTGAGTTTATGGTTGTATTGTGGTTGAAGTTGGTGGTTAAGCATGCACTAGTTGTGGTTCTGTGTTGTTGCGAGTAAGTGTTAATGTCGCGATTTAAGTAAATGGTGCAGAAGAATACTGCCTAATCCTCTAAAGCTACTAGGGGTAAAAGGTTGGCTGAAGAAGCAGAGGAACCTGAGCTTGATCTAGCTCTATTCATCAATGAGCAATGTGAAGCTTGGTATACAATAAGAAAAAGAATAACAAGTTTGTGCTAGAAGTTTCAATTGAGAAGGGAATTGATGCAGCATACCATGTAAGGGCCAATTTGGATAAATTTCATTGGTACAAGTTGTTGGACCTAAAAGGAGCTTACTACCTAGCTGCAGTAAAGCAATTCTATGCTAACCTCAGTGTGACCAAAGATAAACAACCATCGGTGCTCCCATCTCACGTAAATGGGAGAGAAGTGGTCATAATTGAAGAGCTGATTAGGGAATGTTTAGATCTGCCTATGGGAGGCCAAGTTCCATCTTTCGACAAGCGTGCAAGATGTTCAGTTGATAACTAATGGAATAAAGACGACGCTACGTCTCGATTTTGAATTAAAGCTGCTATATGATTCGTAAACCAATGCATGTTTATGCATTGCGATTCCCTTGATATTAAACCAAGATTTGTGGCATTCATCTTTGAACATAATGTCATACCTAAGGCTAGTGACTCAGGGTATCTACGGAATGAGGACTTATAAATTTTGGATAAGATGTTCTTCTGGGATGACCAGGGCATTGCTATTACCTAGATGATCATAACTTCAATGTGGCAAGTTACTCACCACAAAGTTGAGTCAAAAAGGTTTGTGTTTCCAGTATTATTAAGCCAGTTATTTGGGCACCTCAAGGTCTTTTAAAGAAATGAAGAAGTGGCTCATACGACTGATGTGGATGTCATCAAAGCAGATAAGATAAAGGAATTCAATTATAGAGAGATGCTTCAAACAGGGGGGTCAATCCTCATCAATTGAGGGACAATTCGACTGCAACTGCTACACAACAATCCCTAAATAGTCTAGGCCAAAGGGACCATCAGATTCTAGACCAGTTGCAAGAAGTCCGAGGACTTCGAGCTGAAGTGGAAAATCTCACGGCTTCCCAAACTAGGATGGAAGAAATGTTAAGGGCTTTTCTAGAGCACCAGCCACCCCCTTCAGGGTAGAGCTTGACGAGAGACCATAGGATCCTAGGAGTGCATGTGCATTTTCAGTTTAATGCATTTAGCTTTGCACTTTATGTTACTCTCACCTTATATTTTATTTTCTTTCTTCTATTTTGGACAATTGTAAGGATATCTTTAGGGCTCTTTTGTTCTATCTCCATAATTTTGTCGTGTATAGCTTAATGGGTGATAGGAATCCAAGGTGCAGAATTTGGTTTTGTGATAATGCAATCTGTTATTTCAAGGGATTGCATTTCAAGGGGTTTCTTTTCCCTTACTCTTTATTCCGTTCTTTACATTATACTTTCTTTTTTATCTTACCCAACATTGAGGACAGTGTTGATTCTAAGTATGGGGGTGGGATAAATTGATGATTTTGAATACATTATGTTATATTGAATTATCCTATAATTTCCATTTAAAAAATACCTTTTGTTTTGGGTTAGTTTTGCATTAACTAATTTTGCATACCTATACATCTTTCATATCCTAATTGTCTTTATAATCCAATTTAGTGAGTTAATTTTATTATAGGTAAGATTGATCTTAAATAAGGGGCATAATATGATTAAATTGATTACATATCTTGTCACAATTGGACGTTATAATGTTAAATTGATTGAATGAGCATGCTATTGAATGAGAAAACATCACCAAGTGAGCTATTGGGAGCCTAAAGGATTGCACCCATTCCTATTTTCTTGTGAGTGATATAAGTTTCTCTTCTATGTATGTTTACTTCTAGAACTTGCATTGCATCTTTTCGAGGTTACATAATCATGCTATGATATGTTGATAAAAAGGATAAAAGGCACTAGAATTAAGCTTGAGCCAAATAGCTAACCCTTTTTATATATCAATCCCCTAGTGAACCATTTGTGCCTATTGATTGTATTTGAGCCTTTTTCCTTGCAAACCTATTCCAAAGAACCTTGAACCAAGAAAAACAAATTTACCTTTGTTCAATGGTTAGTAGAGCTATAGATGTTGTGCATTCTATTTTCTTATTGATAGGTATACAAAGGAAAAAGTGTGGGGGTGTTTTCTATAGAAATTGAAGGAACATGCTAAAAATAATAATAATAACAACAAAACAATATAATACAAGCAAAAAAATGGCATCTAAATGGTGTTGTTGAAAGTTGGGCATGTTTACTTCAAACTCCAAGGTGAAAGAATGGTGGAAAATTTTTATAATATTGGTGGAGTTTCCTTAGTATTATAGTTGTTTGGCTTTTTTTTAGTGAAATTTACCAATGATGATTGTAATATTTATAGTTTCTACTCTACTAATTATTGAATGTCTAAATTCTTATCCTTTCTTTTTTATCCTACTTTACCCCTTGGCCCTATTACAACCAAAGGAATAAAGACCTTTTTGAATCATGGATATGCCATAGATGGGAGTAGTGGAGAAGTAGATAAGATGCAAGCTTATGGTAAGAGACATGCTTTAAAAGATGATTGAGAGTCACCCTTAAACACTTTTGTGCGAAAGTGAATGTTTTATGAGAGACTTTATTCATGGCATGTGATTTGATTAATTGAAGCATTATGATATCTTATTGTTGTTTTATTTGTGATCTAATTGATGAAGTATTATATAGCCATATGTCTATATTTCAATTCTTACCTATAATGCCTTCAACTTATTGGATTGAACTATGATGATGATTAGGTGTGGAATGATGGAAAAAAATGTTTGTGGGTATCGTTTGTTTTAAGTAAACCCTCAAGAGACTATAACTCCTCCATTATGGATGCATAGTGGTTTAAAGCTTGTGGCATATGCTAAATGCCACCGTAGACCTATAAAAGTGGAATCAATATCTTATTTGCAGATTAAGTATTTAGTTTTCTTTTATTTTTGCTTAGGGACAAGCAATGGCTCAAGTGTGGGGGAATTTGATAATTAAAATTATTTATATATGATTTTGGGATGAATAGGGACTAATTGACTTATCTTTATATGAATTGTGCACTTTATTTGGTTAATTCTCACACATTTCAACTTTATTGCTTAATACGTACAATTGGAGAGATTTTGGGGGAAACGACATAACTTTGTATGTGGATTTCAAATTAAGTCTATTCAAGTACGCATTTGAAGAGGACTCCGATCTTTACAACTTCCATAAAGATACTGAAGAGAGATTTAGACTTTTGAAGGGTCAAAAGTGCACATTTCTGAAGATGCACAGTGTATGTCCACCCAGCGGACATCATGTCCCTCCAAACGGACATGAGCAGAGAAGGAAGGCTGAAAGGCTAGTGAATGTCTGCTTAACAGACATTCACTATCCAAAACTGCTCCAAAGACTCGAGAAGGTCCACCCAGCGGACATTAAGTCCACCTAATGGACTTTGACGGCACTGTCACGATTTTTATTCCCCGTTTTAGCAAAAACTAGGTTTCTTTGACCCCAAGATACTATATCTTTATGTTGAAGACCTAACTGGGGGCTCTGGCACTAAAAATGAGGCAAGGAGATTAAAGGCACCCAAAATAGGAAAAGAAGAGGAAGAAGGAGGATTGCATCAAGATTGGAGCAAGCTTGTTTCATCTTCCCTCTCTATCTTCTCACTCTACCTTGTATTGAATGTCAATAGTCTCTATGTATTTTGATTCTTTTATCATGTGTTGGAACTAAACCCCATTTAGCAATTGGGATGTAGCCTATTTTTGGGGTTGATTGATATTTTATGAATTGATTGGTGTTGAATGAAAGTTCTTGGGTTATATTTATCTTTCTTGAGCTTCATTGTTGTTTCTATACTTGATCACCACAGATGCAATCTTAGGAATCATATGATGAACTGAGAGGTGAAGTATAATTTGTGCATTAGGAAGATAAACACATTAGATTTAGAGATAGAGATATCCTAAACTAGTGTGATAGCTTAGGGTTTCTTGGTCTTAATGAATTTGACTAGTTAGGTTTCACATTAAGAGATGGTAATCAACTAGTTGGGTATTCTTTTATTTCTTGAGAAAGAATATAAGTGAATGGGTGTAATTGTTATTATAACTTTTCATTCAATCAATTCCATGGTTTATCGATCAATCTCTAAAATAGGTGAATCCTAAAGTCCTAAGTCTAACCCATCAAATTCCCTTTGTTTGTTATTTATAGTCTTTACAATTGATTTTTCTCTCTAATATGATCAACTTTTAAATTTCTTTTTTTTTGGTCCAAGTAATTAGGATTAATTTGGTAGTGAGTATTTTAGTCCTTGTGGGAAACAACCTTGGAATACTTGATTTGTAGGTACTAGAAACGACTCTGTGCACTTGCAGATTTTGTCGACCATTGTGGCATAAACACCTTGGCCACATTTCCAGGGAGAGGGTTGAGAGATTGATAAAGGATAACATTCTCCCAACTTTGGACTTCAGTTATCTGGAGACATGTGTCAATTGTTGTAGGGGCAAGTTGAACAAGATAAAGAAGGGGTCAACTCGTGCTTCAGGCTTATTGGACCTAATACATATAGATGTTAATGGTCTTTATACGAACACGTTGTGCAATGCTAGATACTTCATGACATTTATAGATGATTATTCCCAATATTGTTATGTGTTATTGCTTAAAATATGAAGTTCTTGATAAATTCAAGATCTTCAAGACTAAAGTTGAGAACCAATTAGGAAGATCAATAAAGATTGTCAGATCTGATAAAGGAGGGGAATGCTATGGCAGACATGGGGTTGTAAGATAAGAAAAGGGTCCGTTTGCTAGGTATTTGGAATCAGTTTGGGATAGCGGCTCAGTTTATTATGCCAGGTAGTCCTGAGCAAAAAGGTGTGATCGAAAGGCATAATCGCACCCTAAAGGACATGATGAGGTCAATGTGGAGCAGGACTAACCTACCTGAATATCTTTAGGGTGAAGCCATCAAGATGTCATTATATATCTTGAACAGAGTCCCAAGCAAGTCAGTTTCAAAGACGCCTTTTGAGCTTTGGGTTGGAAGGAGGCCACGCTTTGCACACATTCGTGTATGGGGCTGTCCTACTGAGGTGAGGTTGTATAATCCTTATGAGATCAAATTGCAACCTTGTTCAACTCATTGCTATTTAGTAGGTTATCCCGACCACTTTAAGGGCTACAAATTCTATTGTAGAGAGGGAGGGGAGAGAATAGTGGAATCATAGACAGCGAAGTTCCTAGAATACAATGTCTATGATGGGGAGGATCCTCACATCCTCCAGAAGTTAGCACGACGGATACTACGATTATTTTGTATCCACCTCTTATACAGTCAGCTCTAGTGGATGAAGGCTCGAGTATCGTGCCTGAGCAAGCACATAAACCTACTCCTATTTAAGAAGAGGTTTTTGAGGTACGAGAGCCTGTGCAGTTACGTAGATCTACTAGAGAGAGGCAAACTGCTATCTCATTATATTACATAGTCTATCTGGGTAAGCAAAACTATGGCACTGGACATGTTGTGGATCCAGCTACTTTTTTAGAGGTTGTTTCTAGGCCCCATGCGGATAGGTGGTAGGAAGTAATGAACGATGAGATGCAATCTATGAGGTATAATAAGGTATGGGAGCTCATTGATTTACCTTAACATTGCAGACATGTTAGTTAAAAGTGGCTATTTAAGACCAAGAAGGACACACATGGTCAAGTTGATCTGTTTAAGGCATGTCTAGTTGCCAAGAGATTCACTCAAAGAGAAGGAGTTGACTTCAATGTTACCTTCTCTCTTGTTTCCTCGAAGGATGCATTTAGAGTGATTATGACATTAATAGCTCATTATGATATGAAGCTACATCAGATGGAAATTAAGATCGCTTTCCTGAATGGTGACCTTTATAAGGAGGTCTATATAGAGCAGCCTGAAGGATTTCAGGATCAAGATGAAACTAACAAGGTTTGCAAGTTATTAAATCAATATATGGTTTAAAGTAAGCTTCCAGACAGTGGTACCTAAAGTTTGATGAGGTTTTTACCTCATTTGGCTTTGTGGAGAACAAAGTTGAAAGATGCTTATACTATAAGGTCAGGGGGAGCAAGGTCATCTTCATACTACTATATGTCGATGGTATCTTGCTCGCGTCAAATGTTGTGGCCATATTACATGAAGTTAAACAATTTTTAGACAAACATTTTGACATAAAGGATTTGAGTGAAACATCTTTTCTCTTTAGTATACAGATTCATTAGGATAGATCTCCACACTCGTTGATCCTCTCATAAAGCGTATACATTGAGCGAGTGCTACAAAGGTTTAATATGGCTGAGTATTGACCTGTTGTAGCACCTATCTCTGATAGAGAGAGATTATCTTTGGCACAGTGTCCAAAGAATGAGGTTGAGAGAGAGGCTATGAGGAATGTTCCGTAATCTAGTGCTGTTGGTAGCTTAATGTATGCCTAGGTGTGCATTAGACCGGACATTACATTTGTTGTTAGATTGCTAGGTCAATATCAAGCTAACCCAGGTGTGGACCATTGGAATGCAGTCAAACAGGTGTTGAAATACCTAAAGGGTACCAAGGATTATATGTTGACATACAAGAAAGTCAACGATTTGAATCTCGCAGGGTATACGGACTCCGATTTTACTATGTATCCAGATGATTGGAAGTCCACTTCAGGATACATTTTCATGTTGGCAGATGGTGCGGTATCATAGAAGAGTGTCAAGCAGACACTAGTTACTTCCTCGACCATGCATGCAGAGTTTGTTGCATGTTATGGAGCTACTACACAGGCAGTTTGGCTCAGAAACTTGATTACTGAGTTGTCTATGGTAGATTCGATTGCTAGACCTATACGGTTGTATTGTGATAATCTTGCTATAGTGTTGTTCAGTAACAACAACAAGAGTATCACGAGGTCTAAACATTTGGAGGTCAAGTATTTGACTATAAAGGAGCTAATCCAGAAGGGGTGATGTTGAAGTAGAGCACATTAGGACTGAGGAGATGTTAGCTGATCCATTAACTAAAGGACTTTGCCCAGTAGTGTTTTCTAGACATGTATCCGGTATGGGCATGTTGAAGTCCTTAGGCAGTAGTAGTTAAGGATTGTTGTATTTTGCTCCTTAAATGTTTGTATATTTTGTTGTATTATGACATTATGATTATTTATTAATAAAGATGATCATATTTTTTCCCTAAGTAATAGTTGTTTTGTATATAGTCATAATATATGTAGAAGTCTTAAGATTTGTGTTGATCTTAAGCATTTTAAAGGTCATTGGGCATTTATAAAGATTGACCTTGAGCCTATGTCATTAAACACATAAAATTTATATGGATATCTTTAAAGTTTCATATAACATAAGGGGATATAAGTTTTTAATCCCATAAAACTCCTTTATTGTTGTTTAGCATTCGGTGAGAGAAAACGAGATTTCTTTGCTACAGTTTAGCATATCCAATTTAGCATAAAGTTAGAGAAATCGAGACCTATAGATGAAGATGATACATATTAGATCATAAAGGTATCATCGTAGTCTGCCACACTCCATTTTCCCATTCATGTTAGTGAGATATTAGGTATTTGTGATTATATTGGACCTATGTCACACATGACACGTGTCTAATATTTTCCAATATCAAAAGCCTTGTAAGATAGAATGTAGGGCTTTCATTACCTTTGGATCAAATGTTTTTAAAATTTTTGGTACCAATACAGTAGCATGACTTAACTGGATTTTGAAACTGTTTTGAACTTGATTAAAACTGAAATTAATAATTGTCCAAGGGAGAAATTGTAAGATAATTTTTCCATTAGGGGCAATTTTATAATTTTCCCTTAAAGTGGACAATTATTAATTGTAATTTTGGTTTTTCAATAAATTACTAGTTAAATTACATATTTTGATCCAAATAAGGGTAATAAAGTGGCCCAATAAATGATCTAGATTAATGGATCGAAGTCTGGGTAGAAAATGAATCCATTTTAGTGTGAACTTGGTCCATATCTACCTTGTGATGGGGAAGCCCGATATGGAAGCTATATTATGATCTCCTACAGTTGTTCATATCAATCGCAAGCATACAGAATCTCTGACCCATTAAGAGAGCTTGCGTATTGAGAAACTGTAGAAAAGCCTAGACCACATGCCGGTGAACACTATTCATAAAGGTCCCGAGAGATTAGAGCTTATTTGGTGACTGGAAACTGCTTCGGAACAAGATATGGAAACGAAATCAGGTATTTCGCATTACTTCATTTTTAATCCTTTCATGACCAATCCTGAGTACGTAATAAGGTATGTGCTATGTATTTCATGTTGCTCATCTACTATTAGGGTGACTTTGATCAGTCGGACAAAGGATACAAAATCACATTCTTTTAAATTTAAAGGGCTAGTACCTTTGACTCCTCGACGGATTCAATAGGACCGAAGAAGAAGGTCTGTATGTGTTGTTATATGTGTGCGTCGCATAGTGAATCATACTTTGTACTCTTTACTGCATACAGTAATTACCAATTGGTCAGACTTTGCAAACTTGACACAAGTGTTTGACTTTTCTAGAAGTTTTCTAAATTTGGTCCTTTTATGAGAGCATAAAGTATTGGCCATTTAGGTAACAATATGGATTTATTCTTTTGACTCCATTTGATTTATTTCTTTACTAGTTGGAGAATTTGTCATTCTTGATGGAGAAACAGAGGTGGCGTTTTCGAGGAGTTGCACGACAAAGTGAAGTAGCGAATTGAGCTAATACCGCCTATGTTAAGAATGAAAACAAGGGAGAAAGGTGGTACAGTGGCATGAGCCTAAATTGATGTTTTAAGCGTTATCATCTTCGAAAGGAACGATTTCCATCTAAGTCTAAACTAGTATCGCTAGTTGATGATCCATTTCGAATTTTAAAGCGCATCAATGACAATGCTTAACACATCAATTGTTTGGACAAATTTTAGATATCAACTCCTCTTCATTCCAATGGGACTATCGTGCTTACATTCTCAAAGAGCGATAAATATTTATATGACTTTTCTAGGTAAAATTTAAGTCTCATGCGGCAAAAATGATAGAACTAAAGTAATGCTTATTATTGGAAAAAAAATTATAGAAACAGAAGATTAATAAGTAACTTATGAAAAGAGCATATGTCACTACAGGAGATCAGTCCAGTATTTTGAGCTAGAAAATATAAAGTATGTTTCTCATATTAAAATGTATGCGATGGGCCTATGGTAACTTACATCAGAAAAATCCATTTTATAACTTATTTTAAATTCTAAACCGGATAACTAGATTTTGTTCTTTTAGACTGTTGCTTTAGTTGGAGAAAGTGGAAGTGGGAAATCGACCGTAAGTTCATTGTTACAAAGATTTTATGATCCTGATTCACGACATATAACTCTTGATGATATTGAAATTCAAAAGTTCCAAGTAAGATGGCTTAGACAGTAGATGGGACTAGTAAGTCAAGAATCTGTTCTATTCAACGACACAATCCGTGCGAACATTGCATATGGAAAAGAAGGAGATGCAACTGAAGCTGAAATTTTAGCTGCATCAGAATCGGCCAATGCCTGTCAGTTCACTGGTAACTTACAACAGGTTATCCTTAAGTACTACTACATTTCAATCCATTACTTCCTTTGAAACTAAATAGATGTTATGAAATAATGGCAAGCACAGGGATACAATACCATAGCAGGAGAGAGAGGAATTCAACTATTAGGTGCGCAGAAACAAAGAGTGGCCATTGCCAAGGCCACAGTCAAAAATCCAAAAGTATTATTGTTAGACGAGGCAACCAGTGCATTGAATGCAGAATCTGAAAGAGTAATCCAAGATGCTTTAAAAAGAGTTAAGGTGAATAGAACAACCATTGTTGTAGATCATATATTATCCACCATAAAAAGTGCAGATGTTATTGCTGTGGTTAAAAATGGTGTGATTGTAGAAGAAGGGAAGCATGAGGCTTTGATCAGAATCAAGGCTGGATTCTGTACCTCCATGGTTAAACTTCAAATGAGTACTTCAACTTAACGACTCGACATTTAAGCAAACAATTGATTTTATTCTTAGGGCCATGCAATCTGTAAGAAATTTATAAAGAAAGAAAACTTTCTATCCTAGCTCACTACGGTAGCAGGCATGTTGACTATTTACTTTGTAAAATTTTAGAGAAGTTGAGAATTGTATAGAGCAGAACAATGCACAAGAGAATTGTGTGTAAAGGAAGCGTACTTCATTTCATTTAAATCTTACAATATAATTTTTCATAAGATAGTACAAAAATGATTACAAATCCTAAATCTTCAGCATAAACTGGATTACAAAAGATCATCCCCTAATTTCTGCAAAAGGCAGACATACAATCTCAACTACCTAATCTAATATAAGAGTTTGCAAAAGCACTCAATCAATCATTTTTCCAACACTCCTCCTTGATACAAGTGCTAGGAAAAACTCCAAGTTTCTCTCTAAACCCTTCAAACTTTGACTTATGAAGAGATTTGGTGAAGATATCAGCAAACTGATCATCTGCACCACAGTGAACAAGATGAACTTCTTTTTCTTTTTCAGCTTCTCGAATGGCATGGTGTCTAATCTTTATATGCTTAGTTCTCCCATGGAATACAGGGTTATTCACCATTGCCATAGCTGATTTGTTATCATAGAAAATTTCAGTAGCATTGCATTGAACAAAATTTAAATCCTTTAACACTTTCCCCAACCGGATGCATTGATTTACAGCAGCTAAAGCAGCAATATATTCTGCTTCAGCTGTGGATTAAGCAACTGTAGCCTGATTCTTTATGCACTAACTTATAATGGCTTATCCAAGTGTAAAACAATAACCTGATGTACTCTTCATGTCTTCCTGTGAACCAACCCAATCAATATCCGAAAATCAGACCAATTTGACAGCATTTGCTTTCTTAAAATGCAAACCATAACTGCAAGTCCCCTGTACATATCTCAAGACTCTTTTTATTGCTTTAAAATGTAGTTCAGATGGAGAAGACATGAACCTTGATAGCAAACTCGTTGCAAACATAATATCTGGCCTTGTAATTGACAAATACAACAAAGATCCAACTACACTTCGATAAAATGTTGTATCAATCAATTTTGAGTCATCCTGCAATGATAGTTTATCCCCTTGAACTTCTGGAGTGCTCACATCTTTGAACTTTCCAAGGTTAAATCTTTTCAGCAGAGTTCAGACATACTTTTGCTGAGATATGAAGATACCACTTGAATTTTGAATTACTTCAATTCCATGACATACTTCCCATTTCATATTTAAATTTCACAATTGCTGCTTGATTTCTGACTGTCACCAACAGATCATCCACATAAATTGAGACAATCAACAACTCCATTCCAAAATGTTTTACATACAATGTTGCTTCATTGTTGCTTCTCTCAAACCCCAATTTTAGCAAATATTCATCAATTTGAGCATACCAAGCTCTTGGAGCTTGCTTAAGGCAATACAAGGCCTTTTTCAGTAAAAGCACTTTATCAGTACCATCTTCAAAACCTCTAGGCTACTCTACAAATATCTCTTCTTATAGAAATCCATTTAAGAAGGCAGATTTCACATCAAACTAGAATACTTGCCATCCAACTTGAGCAGTAATAGCCAATAGCATTCAGATTGTGTCAAACCTTGCCACAGGGGAAACGGTTTCATTAAAATATGTTCCCTACTTCTGAGCATAACCTCTAACCACTAATTGAGCCTTGAATTTGTTGATTAGCTCATTAATATTGAGCTTGAGTTTAAAAATCCATTTCAGTCCAATAATCTCCTTGTTTGAAGGTCTAGGAACCAGTAACCATGTATGATTCTTATTAATCATACTCAACTCCTTCTCCATTGCTGCCTTCCATTCTGAAGATTTCATAGCTTCATAAACTCCTTCAGGTTCCAGAGTTGCCGCATTGCATCTGCTATACACATCCTCAATTGAACATATGCCTCTTACTGCAAAATCATGATCTGAATCATTTCCATTAACAACTTGCTACTCCTGAGGTGTTTCACCAATAGGTGATGTAGATGTTGAAGTCACAGTCTTAGCTTTCCAATCCCATACATCATTTTCATCGAATTTTACTATCCTACACATATGAATTTTCTAAGTGATAGGATTTAGTATTCTATAAGCTTTTGATGCTGTATCCTATGAAAATACCAGGTTCTACTCTCTAATCAAGTTTGTCCCTCTTTTTTCAGGAACATAAGCATAACACATGCTTCCAAATACTTTCAGGTGTGCAACAGAAGGTTTGACTCCAAACCAAGCTTCATATGGAACCTTTTCTTCAAAAGCTTTTGTAGCAAGTTGGTTTTGAAAATATACAGTTGTGCTTACTACTTTAGTCTATAACACTTTAGGCAAACCTTTCTCCAATAATAGACATCTTGCCATATTCAAGATGGATCTGTTCTTTCTTTCACTAACTCCATTTTGCTGTGGAGTATATAGACCAATCAGTTGATGATGAATTCCTACATTTTTTAGAACTTATTTGAATGCATTGGATGTATACTCGGTCCCATTTTCTGATCTGAGTGTCTTAATTAACAATCCATATTGATTTTCTGGAGCAATCTTGAATTTCATTAAGGTCTCCAACACTTTAGATTTCTGCTTCAAGAAATACACACAGTAGAATCTTAAAAAATATCTATAAATAGCAAAAAAATACCTGCTTCCATTTATTGTTAGAATGCTCATTGGTCCACACACATCACTGTGAACTGATTGAAGCTTCTCACTTGCTCTTGTGGCTTGATTTATAGGAAATGGACTTCTGCTCAATTTTCCTGATTGACAGGTAGCACACACCCTAGAAAACTGGTTTACTGAACTCAAATCTTTAACCATTTCTTTGTCTTTCAGTAGTTTGAGAGAGATAAAACTGGTGTGGCCTAACCTCTTGTGCCATAGAAAAGTCTCATCTTTCAGCTCTTTTTTTCCATTTAAGAGGAAATTTTATTTTCTTTATTTTTACTGTCAAGATTTCACTTCCTACAGGATCCTTGTTGATGCAGGTTTTGTTCTCAAAAACCAGTGAATAGTTTTTCTCAAGTAGCTGTCCAACACTAAGAAAACTTATGTCCATTTCAGGCACATATAGAACATCTGAAATAAACTTAATGCTAGAGGAAGTGTGGACAAAAACAGTACCTTTCCCGAATGCATCTACAAGTCTGTCATCACCTAACCGAACCTTGCAGGAATAGGTTCTATCCATATCCTTGAAGATCTCCAACTTTGCAGTCATATAATTTGTACATCCATTGTCTACAAGCCACATGTTAGAATCATGTTCTGCAGCAAAGACTTCTTCAACTACTGCAAATAGTTCTTCCTCGTGGTCATTTCAGCTTCAAACACTTGAGCTAGCTGAGCTTATGTAGGCATTATTTCTTTCCCTTTGCATACCTTCTCCACGTTTCAAAATTGCTTACAAGACCTACATTGAACTCCAGATCTGTACCGGCAAAATTTTTCTAAATGATTGGTTTTTTTGCAATAGGAGCAAGGTGGAAACTTGTTTCTCTTGAACTTCCTCTTATTGTTTTGTTGATCAACATTTTCTTTCAATTTTTTTCATTCCATTGCTTCTTTGGGCTACCAGAATTGAACTTTCGAGCTGCTGTATAGGTAGTCTTGCTTGTACTCTCCTCTTCCTCAAATGTTTGCCTTTGTTCCACAGCTTGAAGAGCATTTACTAACTCACTAACTGTGATTGTGATCATATCCCAAGTGTCTTCTAGAGAAGATATTTTGGATTCAAAACTTTCTGGAAGTGTAACCATTATTTTCTCCACAGTTATTTTCTTCTCCATCTGTTCTCCAAGCAGTCTTATCTGATTTGCTGTCTTCATAATCCGATCCACATAATCTTTGATTTTGTCAAACTCCTTCATCCTATGTATTTCGAATTCCTTTTTCAAATTCAATATCTGCATCTATCTTGTCTTATTACTGCCTTATAATTCCTGCTTTAATCGATCCCAAGCTTCTTTGGCTGACTAATAAGCCATGATTCTTGTGAAAATTACGTTTGAATGGATACAAGATAGTGCACGATATATTTTTGCTGTTTCTTCTAAATGATGTCTGATCTAATTTACTATTCGATTGTTAGGAAGAGCATGAACTTCTTTACGTTCGCATACTCCCAAAGATTAAATGATCTTAGGTATGTCTTCATTTTAGCAACCCGAATTTGGTAATTTGAGCCATTAAACACTAGTGGTGAAGGTCCAGAAGGGATTGAGGCCATGGTTAAGTGTTTTGAAAAAACAATTTAGGCGAGGTTGAGTGTTTCTGATTTCTTCTATAGAAAAAAAATGCACAACCCCCTTATAAGATCATGAAATGTAACATCCCCTCACTTATGGGAAGGGTATTTTGGTCATTTTGAAATAGGTTAGGATTATTTAAAGTGTTTTGACATATTCATGCATTCATATATGCATATGAATAGCCAATAGTGAATTTTTGCACATGTAAATGTT